>PVLC010014237.1:0-39744 GCA_004027655.1 Graphiurus murinus
TGAGGTTTCGGAATGCTATACCTGACCCATGGGTTTGGAGGTGGGGATGGGGGTACAGCTTTGCTCTGGCCTGACTGTGCCTCCTGAGCCTGGTTCCTGGTACTCATCCAGCTTTTCTCTCTCCTGTTGCTTCCTTCTCTGAGCCTCTGCCCTGTTGGCCTCCAGCTTCTCCTTCTTGCTGTTATCTGAACACGGAAATCTCCACAGTTAGTTCTTCCTCTTCCTCTTTGCAGAGGCCCGGTCTCTGCCAATTTGGGTCTGCTCCCTGGACCAGCACAGTTGCGTGCTGAGGCGGCTCTTCCTCACAGGCTCCCTCCCTCTCAACTCCCGTAGGGTAAGAGATGCCTTCCCTCCCGGGAAAGGCACATCCTGGGGTGTGGAGGGTGTGGTTTCATAGTCAAGGGGCCCACAAAGTGTCTCTGACTGCCCAATTACAGCCTGCCATCCTCCTTCCTGTCTGTGTCATGAGTTAGCCACATACCACAGGGAAGCCCAGAGCAGCAGGTCTCCCCAGGCCCTGGAAACCTCTCTGGTATCTAGAATTCTGCCACTATGAACTGAGCGGGCCTCAGAGACCACTTAAGTCCGATCCCCTAATCTCACAGATGAGAATAATTGTGAAGCAGAGCAGGACTGTCCCAAGATGGCCCAGCAAGCTGCGTCCCTACAGCTGCTTCCTCTCTCTGCCAGATAGGGCGCTGCCTCACCTCCACCTTGTCTCTCTGGTCAACAAAACCACTTCTTTCGTAAGCCAGCTTTAAAAACACTGTGGTAATGAGTGGGCAGGAAACACCCCTTCCAGAGCTGCTCCTGGAGAAGGCCAGCGTTGAAAAGGTGGCACTGTTCACCCATTGCGTAAATGCTGGGTTAAGCTGGGGAGCGGGCAGAGACCCTGCCCTGTACACAGAGGCTCTGAGCAGTAGCACAGCATGGTGACGAAAGGCACAGACACAGGAACCAGGAGACTGGGTGCATTTTCCTGAGGATGGCATGGGGGAGAAAGACCAAGAGCAGCACAGACCTCTGCTGTGGCCTGCTTACTTGCTGCAAATGTGATCCTGGGAGAGTTCATTCTCTATGCCTTCAGTCCCTCATCTGTAAAAATGGGCATTATCAGCACCTACATATTAGGTGCTATATAAGTATTTGCAAAAAAGAGAAGAGAAGAGAAAGAAAGAAACTGGGCAATATGCATGGAGGTTGCTAGGGACAGCTTCTTTGAGGAAATGAGTTTTCAGCTGGGTAACATGTCCCAATTCAAAACTTTATTTTATTTGCTATGTCTTCATTTTATGGACTCTGGAGAGTTTGGGGGGACTGTAGAACTGTGATGGCAGATTCTTTCCTTCATCAAAAGGCCTGGTTTTATAAAATGAAGACTGAGCTTTGTATTTCCCAGGGCTCTGCTGTAATCTTGCCGGGCTCTATGCTCACTATGAAACCCTATGAGCCTCGGTCTTCCCTCCTGGAAGAGGAGGAGTGAAGTTTAGTTAGTCTTGCAGCCCGAGCAGCTTCCTCACAGTGTCCAAACCTTCTCCTGTCCCTTCTGGATCTTGGAAGCAAAGTCAGGAGGGGGCAGGGCTACCATGTGCTGAGATTCCCTAAGGTTGGGAAAATGGAAACATTTTAGTTGAACAGTTCATTCTTTGTCTTCTGAAATTTGCTTTCTCATGAGATGTGAATGGCCCTACCTACTTCACATCCAACTACTTAGGGAGCTAATTTTGAAATCTGGCCTGCTGGATCTGGTCTGGGAAGTCCTGAGTCGACAGTTGACCCTAGGACCAGGTGTGGCTGGGCCTCACTTCAGTGGCTGCAGGGATTCAGGACGTCCAGTAACTCATTAAGGCTCATGCTTGTTCTTTCTTTGCTAGCCGAGATGCCGCGCCAATTCCCCAAGCTGAACATCTCTGAAGTAGACGAGCAAGTCCGGATCCTGGCTGAGAGAGTGTTTGCTAAAGTGCTCCGAGAAGAGGACAGCAAAGATGCCCTGTCCCTCTTCACCGTCCCTGAGGACTGCCCCATTGGGCAGAAGGAAGCCAAGGAGAGGGAGCTGCAGAAGGAGCTGGCAGAGCAGAAGTCTGTGGAGACTGCGAAAAGGTTTGTCCCCAGGACTTGGATTTCGTGTGCTCAGAGCTACTTGTCCTGTGATGTGGCACCTTAGGATTGCTGGTGTGCCCCTGGGGCTGTGTTGATTTTAACCAAGACCACTTACTTCACTACATATTTATTGAAAGATGTCTTGGTGCCTCTGTTTGGTTGAAAAGATAAAAAACTACCCTCTCTCTGCTACTGTTTTAATAACACACCATATCCAAATGTCTTAATATCCAAACCATTACCAAATGGCATTTCCCTTTTCTTTTTGGAAATTTGAGGATTTCTTGGGAAACACCAATGTTATTTCATCCCGTGATACTTGCTTGTAATATTAGTGGTTCACTATTCACCAAGTGCTGTGCTGGGACTGCAGGTGTAACAGTGTACAGTACAGAGATGGTCCCTACCTTGTGAAGCTTACAGTGGGTCTGGACAATAAGTAAGAAACTGGACAGTTAATAAGGGAATTAAAAGTTATGATGAGTGCTGGATCAATCACGTCCAACCAGAAAAATAGAAACCTATTTTCCTTTGGAAATAGGACTTTAATGCAAAGAACTGGCTATATGGGTAGTAGAGACCTGAGAAACCAAATAGGGGAGACAGAGGCAGCCCAGAAATGAAGAGCAGTAGGGAAGCCAGGTACAGTGACACATGCCTGTAATCCCAGTACTTGGAAGGCTGAGGCCAGGGGATTGCAGGTTCAGGCCAACTTAGTGAGACCCTCAGCAACTTAACAAGACTCTGTTTCAAAATAAAAAATAAAAAGGGCTGGAGGTGTAGATTGGAAGTAGAATGCCTCTGGGTTCAATCCCTGGTACCAACAAAACAAAACAAAACAACCCCCCCCATACACACACAAAAAAAGTCAAAACCAAAAGCAGCTGGGGGCATTCACCATAACTGGAGAAACACTGGAAGAGCCTGGGGTGGGGTCACCTGGGAAAGTTGGAACTGTGGTGGCCTTTCAGATGGAAACTGGAGCCAAGGAGAGGAGGCAGCATCTGAAAGTTGTCTTCCAAGCAGAGATGGCGGCAGGAGGTCCTGCACCTGCCTTTACCCTTCTGGTACCTTCCAGGTTCCCCCAATGGCTGCCACTGGCCAAACTTAGTCCAGAAGCCAGCTGATACACGTGGGAAACAGAAGAGTGTATCTGAGGATGAACAGATCGAGGACCGCACACTGCTATGAAGGAGAGGATAAGAGGGAGAAGGAGAGAGAGAGAGAGAGAGAGAGAGAGAGAGAGAGAGAGAGAGAGAGAGAGTTAGTTAGTTAGTTTTAGGCTGGTGTCTCTGAGATGACATTTTATCTGATACTTCCAGAGTACAAAGGAGCTAGCTATGTGCTATGTGTA
The DNA here is from genome assembly GCA_004027655.1 of Graphiurus murinus. NCBI lineage: Eukaryota > Metazoa > Chordata > Mammalia > Rodentia > Gliridae > Graphiurus > Graphiurus murinus. The sequence continues at coordinate 3,455 of PVLC010014237.1, forward strand.
GAGTCAGGGGGCCACCTCGCAGGTAGACAGATGGGGCAAAGGCCCCAATATCTTCTGTGTTAGAGGCTCATTGAAGGCAGACCTGCAGTTCCCTGGACTGGAGGGGAGGCTGGCTGGCCCATCAGGCTGGCCTTGTGTTCCCAGTAAGAAGTTTGTGTCTCACCCTAACTGCAGTGGGAAGTCCTCCTTCTTTCATGGCTACATCACCTGGGAGAACAGAATAAGAGAGGTAAGAAGCCTTTGAGGATGTGTCTGGTGAGGCTGCAGTGGGGTCCCCTCCCCCTGCCCAGCACACTGCAGACCTCAACAGCTAGTGTCCTGGGACTCTGAGCCCTTTTGACTCAGTCAGGGATTGGACCCTTTCCAAGGGACCTCCTCCTTTGTAAAGGCAAGATCTTTCTTTTCTCAGCAGTATAGAATTTCAGCATTTCCTTATTGCTTTTAGGAAGAGTTGAACGCTGATGTAGAGGTAGGAACAGAGCCATACTATCTGTAATCAGCACCAGCTGTCTTCAGAGGGGCTGTGAGCTCGGGGAGGAAGGGGTCTGGGGCCCCTGGCCAAGTCCCTGTGCCAGGCTTGTGCTGGGGAGGTGGACAGCCCAGGCCAAGTGCAGTGTGCTCCCTGGAGGGTGAAGAAGAACACGACTGTGGAGACCCTTGTCCACACCACCCTGCCATGGGTTGACTACAGGAGCTGAATGCTCTGTAGGACCCTCTGTGTGTTATGAATTGAGTGTCTTAAACCCTTCAGAATGAGAGGAGAAGAAGTCCTGGCATTTTTTGTTACCAGAAATAACAAGTATCTGAGGCCAGTTTCTATTACAGAGTGATAACGGGCCTGACATCTGCGAAAAGAGACTGTGCTCTCTTATCAGTGCCCAGGCTAAGAGCAACTGAAGGCTTTCTTATGCTTAGTCCCAATGGTGCTTTGTGGTTCCCAGAAATCCCTCTGCAAATTCCTCTCCAGAAATTTGTTCTGTCCCTTCTTGGTAGGCTATGGTGTCTTGGTGTGCATCTGCCTGCCCCATTTGACTATAAGCTCCTTAAGGACTATATCTGGCTCCCTCTCTTTCTCCAGGACCCAGCCTAGGCCTTAGCTGGTTGGTGGGCTGTGGGTGTTTGGCAGAGGTAAGGTTCTGCCTTTCCAATACTACCACATCAGGGACTGTGTTCTGACTTTAATTTGCATATTTTGTGACCTTGGGCAAATTAGGAAACCTCTTTGGGTCCCTGCTTTGTCCTCTTGTATAAAGTGGAGATGATAATAGTAGCTGTCTTCATGGGGTAAGACTTAGGACACCATGTAAATGTTAACCATTCAGCTGCCATCCCTCAGATGGGTAGCAGTGAGTGCTTATTGTGCGCTAAGAACTGGGCTGTGAAGTTTACATTTGTTCTTTCATCCTTCATTAACCTTATTAAGTGGATATTCTTAGTATCCTGATTGTGCATTAGGAAAGTAAGGCTTAGGGGAGTTGAATTAATTTGCATAAAGACACACAGCACATGAGAGCAGGGACCAGAACCCATGTTTTCTGTATCTAAACCTTGCACCTTAACCCCAAAACATTCCTGCCCTATTCATCCAAAACTAGGGCCAGGCAATCAAGGACCTAAGATAGGATGAGTTCCATCTCCTTCCACTCACCTCCGCCTTGAGTTCCCTCCCTTCCCCCCTTGAGATCCTCTCCTTCCTGCTCAGCTTTACCTTGAGTTCCCTCTCATTTTGCCTTGCAATCTTCTCCTCACTCAGCTCCACTTTTTGTCTTGAGATCTTCCCCTTCCTGCTCTGCCCTGCCTTGAGTTCTCTCCCCTTCTGCCTTGGGATCCTCTCCTTCCTATTAAGTTCCACCTTGAAATCCCTCCCCTTCATGCTCAGTTTTGTGTTGAGTTCCCTCTCCTTTTTGCTCATCTTGAGTTTCCTCTCCTTCCTGCCCAATTCTCAAGAAGACTTTTCTTAACATTTCCCCCCACTGTCGTTTAGAAAAAAATCAAAACAAAACACTCATAACTATTTTAATTCTAATATGAAGGTACAAGTGAGAACTGTGGTAGTAAAACACACACACACACAAACAAAACAAAACCAAAACCAAACAAACAGCTTTTTACAAAAAGAACTTCAGCTGTGAGCAAGAAAAATGGATGAGCACCTAACACATGGAAGTGTGTTGCCTGGGATCACCAGGTGTAAGAGCCTCAGTGGGTTCTGATGTGGCTTTCGCAGGATTGGGAACTGACTCCAGGCTGCCCAGAGAAGCATTCGTTTTGCAGACCAGGTCTAGATCAGGAGCCCATAGGACATCTTGCTGCAGGACTATCTGCCTCCTTAGGAAGATGACATTGGCCAGGTGTCTGTTGGGACTCCAGGGTGGGTGAGGGTCAGAGGGAGGGGTGGACTATCTGTGGAAGAAAATTTGGAAGGCAAGGTGAGAATCAGAAAACCCTGGTGGCTCCTAAGCTATCCTTAGAGGCTCATCTGCATTCCTGACCAGTTTCCCAGTCCTACGGATGCATGTATTGGAACTAGGCCAACATAGAGGACAACATGAAAATTTTCTGAGCAACCAAAATGTGCATTAGGGCTCTTGCAGCTCTCCAATTTCTTCCTGCTTTTTCTTTTACAGCTTTATTGAGATATCATTCATACATCATACAGTCCATCCCTATAAAGTGCACAATTTAATGGTTTTAGTATATTTATAGTTATGCAACCATTGCCACAATCCATTTAGAACATTTTCATCACCCCCTAAAGAAACCCGGATCCTTTTAACTATGAACACCCCCCCATCCTCCTATCCTGTCTCCTATTTGTCCTTACTTTGCAGAGTTTTGATAAGCTTGACTTTCTTGCTCTTTATTCTGTTACAGATTTAAAGATCAAATTAGAAGTAAGGGGGGGGGGGTTTATAGGTAGGATCTCAGAAGCGAAATGTGGTGTTTGGAGTCAGACCACTGGGTTCAGCGACAGGCCATCACTTACCATGGACTGGACATGGTCATGGTCAAGGCTTTTAACTGCCTCAGCCTGTTTCCTGATCTGCAAAAGGAGGGTAATTTGGAGGACCCACCTTGTGAGAATTAAATGAGCTAATCCACATAAAATTCTTCACCCCATGCTTGGAGCACCATTCATGTTCCTGCTTTTGTTATTGTTATTATTTGACCATCATCAGTGAGGGAGGAAACAGGATAATTACGAAAAGCAGACCCAAGAATTCAAAGCACAGCATTTTAGGGACAAAATGCCTCTAAGATCGTGACTGAATAATACAGGGATGGCCTTGAGTCATGGAGAGAACTTTAAATTATGTTCAGCATGTTGTGTCTCAGAATTAACGACTTAAGTATTTCATTAAGCCAGGCATGGTAGCACTTGCCTGTACTTGGGAAGCTGAAACAGGAGGACTTCAGGTTCGAAGCCAGCATCAGCAACTTAGTGAGGTCCTCAGCAATTTAGTGAGACTGGTTATAGGAAGTCAAATGGGTGGCCCTTGTCAGGAGGGGAGAGCAGATAGGAGCTGGTGGGTTACCAGGGAAGCTATGCGAGAAGCAGAGAGGGGTGTTTTGAGTCTGATAGGCTTCAAGGTGTGCAAATCAAAGTTACATCCACTGCTTCTATTGCTTACATGGTCACTGCATTGATTGGTGCATTCTTCATGCTGGGCATGGTAAGAGGGGTGTGCCCACAGAACCTGGCTGTGCCTGCAGAGTGAGGGTATCTGCAGGCACACCCCTCTGTTTCCCCCCTGGGCCTGGCCCATGGTATTTTATGGAATGAAGTGGAGTCTGTGCACAGCCCCCCTGCCTGGCTGTGACTTGCACAGACTGCACAGGGGAGTAGGCTCTAGAAGGCTCCTGGGAAGATTCAAGGTGCTCCCTAGAAAGAAAAGCTAGGAGAGGGCAGGAGCCACCCAGGGCTCAGAACTTGAGCTTAGCATATGAATCAGATGTTATGGGAAGGCTCTGGGGTGCCTGGTTCCCAGGCTTCTAGGAGGGATTGGGGGTGGACAGGGTAGGAATGGGGACATCATGAATGGCAGGGACAGCCAAGGACCATAGAACAGGTGCAGGTGCTGGACAGGTGCTGAGAGATGAGATTCTTTAATAACCACCCACATGACCAGATCACCTCCTTGTCTTAAGGGCCTGGTCAGCAAGAAGGTCCCTGTGGCCCAAGAGGACCAGCCATGCAGGAAATAAGAAAGCTATTACCAAGCCCGACTCTCAGGCTCGGCCGCAGCCGGTGTCCTCAGAGCCCCATGCCCTGCCAGCTCCTTGGCAGCAGTGTGCCCTGCCAGGTGCACATGTGGTTGGAGGAAGGAGGGGGCAGGCCAGCTGTGGTGGAGTGTGCTGGCTTACCCTTGTGCCCCAGGGCCTGGCACGAGATGCAGCAGGTGAGACTGCAGACATACAGGTCTGGCCCATCATGAGGAAGTGCTTTCTAACAGTGGCAACAGATTGTGTTTTGTTCAACTTTGTGTTTGTGTGTTTAGGTCTGGGCTGGCCCAGAGTAGATGCTTGGTAAATGTTTATTGAGTAAGCGATTGAATGCTGATGTCTTACTCAGGAATGTGGGTAGATGTGTCACTGGAGGTATCCAAGGTGCATAGCCCTTAAGGTCTTTTCCAGCTGGGAGACCCCCTGGCTCTGTAATCTATATAAAGGTTATAGTGACTTCTTATGTGTCCTTCCTTATTATTTTGACATCCATGGGGCTTCAGACAGCTTGTGGGAGAGAGAGGGCACATGTGTGGGCATGCACACACACCTACACCCCCTTGCTTGGCTGCTACTCTGCACCTGTGTGGTGTAGATGGATACTAGCTATGGGCCTGTGGTAGGCCGAATTTTTTAGTCACCCCCCCTTAACTCTGCCAAGGTGCCCCTCTCTCATCCCTTGGCCCTGTGAATACGAGCCATCACTCCTGTGATTGCTATGGAATATGGCCCAGTTGACCTTAAGATATGGAACTTACCAGTGGGCCTGATCTTATCACATGAGCCCTTCAAAACAAGTGGCTTTTGGGGGCTGAGGGTAGGGGTAGGAATCAGAGAGACTGGAGGCACCAGCACCATGTAGCGTCCCTGGCTTTGGAGATGGAGGGCTGTGAACAGGGATCAGAGTGTCATCTGTAGGAGCTGAGGCCACCTGGAGATCCCAGGACCTTAGTCTCTCAGCCACACAGAACTGAATTCTGCCACAACCTGAATGGGTTTGAAAGTGAATTCTCTCCCTGAGCCCCCCACAGGAGCACAGTGTGGCCAACGTCTTCACTTTGTCCTTTTATTTCTCTGAGCCTGGAGTCCAGTCAAGTCAAGCCCAGCCAGATTCTCACAGACAGAACTGTGAGTTAATAAGTGGGGTTCACTAGGTGTGGTGGCACAAGCCTGTAATCCCAGTACTTGGGAGGCTGAGACAGGTAGATCGTAGGTTAGAGGACAGCCTCAGCAATATAGCAAGACTCATTAGCAATCTAGTGAGACCCTGTTTCAAAACAAAGACTAAAAAAAAGGGCTGTAGTTTGGAGGTAAAATGCTCTTGGGTTCATACCCCAGTGCTCCTCAAAAAGTGGGTGTTGTTTTAAGCCACTGTGTTTGTGATAATTTATTATGCAGCAACCAAAAACAGCTTTTCCAGTTTTTGAGCTGTAATCTCAGTGGTTAGCTTCCGGTGATTCCAAACCCTGGCTCAAGGTGAGTGGGCCCCTAAATAGGTGGCCGGCCCACTGGTCATTGAACCTCTCCCTGTGCCTGCAGAGTCTGAGCTCCCTGTCCAAGGATGCTTGTATGTGATGATCTAGAGCTTACCTAAGGGTCACCCAAGTCAGCCCTGTAATGAATGTCTGCAAGAAGGAGAATTCCTGGGCACTGGTGGCAGTGGAGGGGGGTTTGGGGTAGACTGGCTTCCTCAGTGAGACAGGAGGCCATGGACCTTCCTAGGACAAGCCCAGTAAGCTCTTGGCTTAGGTGGTCTTCAAGCTTTTGGCGTATGTGTGATTCTTCTAAAACTTTTCTTACCTGTTGCTCACCTTAGAAGTCACTTGTTGCTTCTCCCTGAGGTTGCTGCTCCTCGGGCAGCGGGAGCCAAGGTATATGGAGGTGGGGTTAGTATAGAGGCAAAAACAGTGACTGACAAGCATGAGAGTGACAGAAGCTGGAGTCTCCTGGGACCCAGCCGGGCCTGTCAGTGTGAGAGGAAGCCGGAAGCAACGGCTCTTCTTCCAAATGTGACTAGCCAAACGATGCCAGAGGGGAACCTCATTGCCCAGGTGAGGAATGCCCGGCTGGCATGAGGTGGCATCCTGCTTGGGGCGGGATGCTGGCTCAGCTCCATGTGATGGATGGCAGTCCAGGGAAGGCCTGGGCTGGGGGCTCCTCGAGTTCCAGTTGGGTTCCCTGAAGCAGCCCCGTGTGTCTGTTATGCAAGGCCAGAGGGAGGACAGAGGGAAACTCCTGAGAAGGGGCCACCTGCACGTCTCAAGTGCAAACAGCCTTGCCTCCAAGAGCCGGTAACACGGGTCCTCACCACAGGCAGGTGAGAACCAGAGGACCGTGGCATGTGGTGGGTGTATAAATAGGGGAGGTGAACTGGGGTTCCTGAGAGTCAGGCAGTGAGGAGATCCGGGCAAGTGCCAGCAGGAAGACAGCTGCTTCTGGGTGAGCCATGAGGCCCACAGGGGGATCAACTGATTTCTTCACACCCTGTAAGTATCCCCGGTGCCTGGGGAAGAAGAGGGGTTCCATGGGTTCCGGTGGGGCATGGTTGTCCCGGGTTCTTTGCTGATGGATGTAGGTCCTGGCTGTGGTGGAATAGATGCCCCTGTGGCAGGAGGCTGGGCAAGAAGTCAGCTAGTTTCTGGCCTTGAACGCTGTGAAGTGGTAATGTAGGGAGGCCGGGTTCCACTGGAGGTAGAATGAGGCATTGGAGGGGGGTTGCTGAGGGCGCCACCCCAGGGCTGAGTAATTTCCTTCCTGGGAATTCCAGGACTTGGAGTAACCTCAGAAAACATTACTGTTTTGTTAATGAGGAAGGTCAACTCATCACAAATCAGCATTGCAAATAAGCCTGAGCTTGCAGGGTTTTAGGCCAGCCTTGTCCTTCTTCCAGAGTGAATGAAATCATCTTTTGGTGTCAGGATGACAGGTCCAGAGGTCCAGGCCTGGCATCCATGCTGGTCACCCCCTTCCCTATAACAGAGATAGAGGTCAGTGCCTGTGTCCACAGCTGCTGCCATCATGGCAAACGTCAGGCTTGAGGACAGAGAAACAGGGGGTGCTGGCTGGGGAGGGCAGCCACCTTTTGGTGTGACTTTGTGTGTGTGACCCTTTCCATCTCTGGGCCCTGACTCCTGTGTATAAAACAAGAGGCCAGGCATGGTGGCATATACCTGTAATCTCAGTACTTCGGAGACTAAGACAGGAGGATTACAGGTTCGAGACCAGCCTCAGCAACTTAGTGAGACTCTCACCAACCTTGGGAGACACTGTTTCAAAACAAAAAACTATTAAAAAAAAAAAAAAGGGCTGGGAGTGTATCTTGGAGATAGAATGCCCCTGGGTTCGATCCCCAGTACCCTCTACCCACACAAACACACAGAAGCCATAAAACAAGGAGGTTGGACCAGCTGATCATCTCTATCTTTTCTAGTTCCAGTGCCCCAGAGTCCTAAGTCTGTAGATATAGTGTGATTGTCTCTGTGATCCTGTTCACAGATCTTCCTGACACTGCCTATGTCAGCCTTGGAGTTTGGGTTACCTGAAGATAGGGCGCTGTCCACACGGGGGAAAGCCTAGTTGAATTGATGTCGCCCTCACTTCCATGCAGTGTGGTCTGTGTCTATCTGTCTGTCTCCTGCGGCATCTGCCTACTCTAACGTGACTCGTGCCGTGCAAACACAGTCCACAGCAGTTCACGGTGACCGCAGGTCGTGGCGTCGGGAGGGCTGTGCTGTGTCTCATGCAGAGATGTGCGTAAGAGGAAGGCATAACTAATTAGAAACTTGTTAATGGCAGGACCAGCACCAGTGATTAATCATAGCAAAAGTCTCCTGCCAATGTACTTAATAAAGACTGCTTATCACTCGTCCCAATCAGCAGCTGATGTCTCCTGCTTTCCTTGTTCTTGGTTCTTAGAAAGAAAAGTTTCAAGATGATCCGCTCACAATCCCTCTCTCTGCAAATGCCGACACAGCAGGACTGGAAGGGTCCCCCGACAACCAGTCCGGCCATGTCTCCTGCGACCCCTGTGCTCCCGGGAGCTGCCTCCCAGCCTTTGCCAACACCCTACGCCATGCCTGAGTACCAGAGAGTCACCATCAGCGGAGATTACTGTGCTGGGGTAAGGTGTCCACCGGAGTGTTGGGTGGGCCATGGGGCCCCCGGGGCCTTTGGGGTTAGGCCCACCCTTAAAGCCTGGCCCAGTGGGAGGGTGTCTGGGAGGTGGAGGGGAGGAGGTGTGGGAGTCTGAAGAGGAGATGTTTCTGAGCTGTGGGGTCTGGGAGTGTCTAGGGGGCCCCATCCCTGTGTAGAGGGCCTGGGGCTACAGGCTGGCGCACTGGCTGTGGCCCGTAAGGTCCATGTGTTGTCCAGGCCCAGCATTGTCTCCTGTGTCCCTGTGGCCTACTGAGAAGGGTGTCAGCTCGGGCACTTCAGGGTTCTCAAGTGTCCAATGGCTTCAAAGTCATGGTATTGACTGGTCTGTGTGAAATCAGTTATTGCTGACTTAGTTCTTCTTACATGCTTTGGGTCCCTATCCTTAAATACAGGCTAGATCCCTTCAACCAGGAAGAGAGGATCTTGATTGCAAAATGAACAAGCTTTCTTTCATTTAATTAGTTCATTTAGGGATAATGCTATATCAATATATAAATAACTTCCTTGTCCAATTTTCACAAGTTCATAATATTCCATCGTGTGGCGGTACCATGATTTCTGTCAAGTTCCTGGGGACGGGAACTTAGGTTGGAAACTATGCAGGACTTGTCTGAGTTCAGCATCCTGGCCAGGCCTTGGTGACCACCACAGGCACATGGACAAGACAGTGGAAAGGGAGAGTGGAGGTGGGCTGAGAGTAAGCTGAGCAAGAGGACATCAGCCTGGAGCAGTAACTAGCTTTTTCTGTCAATGCGGCACATAGTAGGGAAGGAACCCTTGGCCCAGGCAATTAGTCTTCAGAGAGCTAGTTTCCATGAGAAGCAGGCCAACCTTGTAGATCTTCTTGGCCCCCAGAGGGTCTGCTGACATCTATGGGGCCTGCAGTGCCTACCTGCCTGGCTGGCTGGTGGTGGCTCTGCTGGGATCCTGAGCAGGTCTCTGATCCCTCGGCCATGGCCGGAGCCCCTTGTCACACTGAATCCCTTGTTTCTGCAGAGATGGTGTTTGCTGGGGGTGGGGACACAGTTTTGTCTGAGACCTTTGTGTCTGCTGTCCTATCCTGCTGCTCTCAGAGGCCATTCCCTGGAAGGTATGAAGTGGAATCAACACAGCCTCCTGGGGGCATCAGGAGGCAGGAAAGGAGAAGCTTCCACCGTCACAGAAAGCATGAAGTAGTGTTTGAAGTATAAAAAGGTGCAGGGGAAAGATATGAAGTATGAAAATATTCAGGGGAAAGATATATACCAACTTCCTCTAGGATGGAGTGGGTACCGGATGGAGGAGGGTAGGGCTTTAGCTGTATCCATGATGATTTATCTATTTATGCTTATAAGCCATCTGAAACAACTATGAAAAATGTGAATATTTTAGCTCTGAAAGACAGGTGCATCTATTTATTGCCTTCAGTGCTTTTTCATATGTTCAAAATACTTCAAAACTAAAAAAGTATTATTTTATTGAAGCAGAGGAGGAAAGTTCCAGGCCCAGTTTCTCCCTGTGTGCTCCCTCAGGGTCTTGCACCTCCCTCTCTGTGTCACTCATCCCCTGTCCTGACTGTCTAGCTCCCCAAGGGCATCCAGACTTCTGTGATACTCCCTTCCTTCCCAAACTGACTAAGATTAATGAGCCCCTTGGAAGGCGGGCGTATATCTCATTCATCTTTGAATATGAGATAGCTCTGAAAAGCAGCACATCCTTGGGCTTTGGGAGTCCATCAGATCAGAGTCTAAAATTTGACTTTCTAACTTCCGGTGACAGATTGATTCTTTCTGGGCCTCAGTTTCCCCATTAGTAAAAGGGATTGCAGTGAGGAGCAAAATGAAATCTCTGGAAAGGTCTAGTGCATACACATAACCTTAAGAGCTGTTGACTGGACGAGTTGGGTGATGGCCAGTTTCAATCAGCAGTCTGATATTGGAAAAGCAGCGGGCTACATACACAGAAGCTTTGTGTGTGTGTGTGTGTGTGTGTGTGTGTGTGTGTGTGTGTGTGTGTTATTTTGTTTTTAACACCTGAAGGATCCATGAATTTTCTCAACTGACAGTTGTGGTGCTCATGCTCATCGGGACTAGGATTCAGGTTCTGTCTCTTCACGTGCCGGGTGCAGCAGCAGGCTGGTGGTTTCCTCAGCCTCTATGGGCCAGTCTGCTATGCTGGCCAGAGTCCTGTCTCCCTCCCCACCACTCTGACTCTCTTCCTGTGTCTCTGTTGTCAGGGTCCCTTTAGAACACCCCCGGGTTGGTTGACTTGCTGGGAGGACTTGCAGGACTCAGCATCCAGCTGTACTGGCAGCTGTGATTTATTATAGTGAAAGGAGACAGAACAAACCAGCAAAGGGGAAAGACACATGGGACGAGGTCTGGAGGACACCAGGCGTCAGCTTCCAAGGCTGCTCTCCCAGTGGAGTCACCAGTTGTGACAGTGGTGACCTGTGTAGTGCTGTCTTCCAGGGAAGTTCACTAGATACTCAGCGCCCAAGGTCTTTATTGGGTCTGCTTACACATCTGCACCTACACTCCCAGAGGAAATCAGGTGTCTAGTAGAAACCACACTTTTTGTAGAGTTGGGACACGGTGAACCACTCTTACTGGTTATTGAGTGGTGGGAATGCATTCCATGGCATGGCAGTCTCGGGATGCTGTATGAACCCTTTTCTGCATGTTTCCCTTCTGCAGATCACTGTGGAAGACTATGAGCAGGCCGCCAAGAGCCTGGCCAAGGCCCTCATGATCCGGGAGAAGTATGCACGGCTCGCCTACCACCGTTTCCCGCGGACCACAGCCCAGTACTTGGGTCATCAGCGGGCTGACACTGCACCTCCAGAGGAGGGTCTTCCAGGTACAGAGCCCTGGGTGGAAATGGGGTCCCAAGTGTGGGCCTAAGAGCGGTCGGTTTGTTGGCTGAGTATGTTCCTGCTCAATCATCTTTTCGGAGGTGGGGCCCTGCTACATTGATGTTTACTGATTTCCCCAGGGTTGTTTTATGTGTGCTGTGTGTCTAGCCCTGTGTGGAGATAAGCTGAGGAAGTTGAAAGAGAGAGAGAGAGAGAGAGAGAGAGAGAGAGAGAGAGAGAGAGGAAAGACAGTTCCTGATCGTGGGAGCCTGCCAGGGAGGTAGGCAGCGTCACATGGGATGTTCAAAAAAGCACACTCAAACAGTAAATGCCAAATTGGTAGTAGGATGGGTTGGGCTGGGAGTATGTACAGAGGGCATGTTCCTGGGGCAGGAGATGTAGGCCTGGGAGTCAAACACATCTGCATTCATAGCTGTGCTCTGACAATTTCTTGGACCTTGGGCAAGATATTTCAATCTGTCAAATGAGAGTATTAATATCTGCCTCCTAGAGCTATTGTGAAGATGAACCGGGCACATGTCTGTGGAGTACTGAGCGCAGCTCTGACATCTAGTGAGCACTCAATATTAATAGCAGCTACACGTAGGCCTCAGAGTTCAGGGAAGGGGAGGTGAGAGAGGGCACCGTCGCTTTCTGGTGGAGTCTGTTTGGCCTGGGCAGGATCTGGGAGCAGTAGAGGCTGTGAGTTAAGTCATACAGTGAGGACAACAGGAGACCTCACTCTTGAAAGCCAGGGTTGGGAGCAGGTAAGGGCATGCACATCTGCACCGAGGCCTGGGGCCCTGGCTACCCCTGGTTGGAGCTAGTGGTGCCAGGTTGTTCTCATCTCTGTCTGGCTTTCTTTATTCTCTGTCTATCTGAGGAAAGTCGATCCCACTACCCTAGTTTTAGCAAGGACAGACAGCAATGACAGGCAGAAGTGTACTTTATACATAGGCCTCGGTCCTGGGCATGAATGTAGTGAGAGAGAACCACCTCCAAGTGTGCAGGCTGTGGCTTCACCAGGGCTTTTGCACCTGCCTGCACCTTGCAGACCACTGGTACAACCTAGGGACATCTGAATGGGCCTGTGGCCATGCCTCATCGGGGCGGGGGGGGGGAATTAGCCCCCTGCTTAGCGCTGCTTTGGCTCCCTTGTGACTCCTCACATCTGTTCTAGGTCATCCTGTTCTGAGTGACAGAGGCCACTCAGGCAGGTCACCCTTCCTTGGTTGCTTCCTCTGATGAGGAGCCAGGGTTTCCTTCCCCCAGGATTGGTAGCTGGGCCGCTGCTCCTCTGTGGTGTTGGCTGATCTGCAGAGAATTGAAGCCCACAGTTCTGCTAGGTAGCATCAACCCATTCCTGGCCAGAGACAAAGCTTATCAAGAGACAGAAAACTCATTTTGAGAATACAGATGCTCCTCAACTTATGATGGGGTTATGTCCCAATAAACCCATTGTAAGTTGAAAATATCTCAAGTTGAAAATGCATTTGCTACACCTAACCCACCTTAAATGTGCGCAGAACAATTATATTAGTCTACAGTTGGGAAAACTCACCTAACATAAAGCCTACTTTTAAATAAAGTGTGAAGTATCTCATGCAGTTTACTGAATACTATACTGGAAGTGAAAAGCAGAATGGAGCTGGGCATGGTGGCGGACACGTGTAATCCCAGCACTTGGGAGACTGAGACAGGAGAATCACAGGTTTGAGGACAGCCTCAGCAACTTAGTGAAGTTCTCAGCAACCTAGTGAGATCTTGTTTCCAAATAAGACATACAATTGATCTGGGGATGTAGCTTGGAGATAGAATACTCTGGGTTCGATTCCCAGTACCACACACACACACAGACAAAAAAAAAAAAAAAGCCAAATGGTTGTGTGGGTACACTTTTGTGCAATCATTAATTGAAAAATCGTTAAGTTGAACTGTTGTGAGTCGGGGACTATCTATGATGTCCTGTAATGTATGTTCAGGATATTCCTGTTTACAAAACAATTTCCTATAAGAAATAGTCTGTTAAGGCGGGGGGTGTAATCTTCAGATGAGGAGACAGGATCAGAGAGGTAAAGGGGTTTGTCCAAAGTCTCACAACAGAAAAATAGCAAAGAGGTGTTTTCTGCCTCCTGTGGGCTGGCTCCTTCAGCCATGGGGGTGGGCAGACAGCTCTGTCCTTGGCATTCTTTCCGCTGTGGGAGACACATTCACTACTGGGCTCTTTGGGGATAGGGTGGCTTCTTCACCAGGTCCTTGGAGGCCCTGAGCTCAGGAAGATATGAGAACAGGAATAATTCCCACTGCGAAATCTCAGTGCTATTTTCCTACTAGGAGAGAATACAAATGCCTATTTTTGGTATGTGGTAGTATTGGGGATTGACCCCAGGGGCATTCTAATTCTGAGCTACACCCCCTAACCTTATTTTTTAATTTAATTTTGAAACAGGCTTTCACTAAGTTGTAGAGGGCCTCACTAAATTGCTGAGGCTGGCTGGGAACCTGTGATCCTCCTGTCTCAGCCTCTCAAGTACTGGGATTACAAGGGCAGGCCACCATGCCCAGCTATAGCTGCCATTTTTAAAGAAACATTCCCGGGAGTTTTGAAGGACTAAGGAAGCTGAAGCCCATTTCAGTTAGACTAAAAATGATTGGCCGGCCATGTGCCAGCCAAGAGCCAAGGCCTGTTCTTTCTTTCTTTCTTTTTCTTTTTTTCTTTTTGCAGTACTAGGGATTGAACCCAGAGGTATTCTACCTCTGAGCTACACCCCCAGCCCTATATTTTTATTCTTTATTTTGTAATAGGGTTTTACTAAGTTGCGGAGGGCCTCACTAAGTAGCTGAGGCTGGCCACGAACCTGCGATCCTCCTGTCTCAGCCTTCCAAGTACTATGATTACAAGCATGTGCCACCACGCCTGGCTTGTCAGGGCCTGTTCTGGGCAGTAGGGTACAGCAGTTGACAACACAGAGCAGAAGAGCTATCTGCGTACAGAGTCTCTACTCTGAGTAGAGAACACCTGAATAATTATTTAGCACAGCAGCAAGTCACTAAGGAGACAAGGAGGGGGCTATGCGATGTTGGGGGCAAGTGGGATGGTTGGATTTTAGACATAATGACCAGGGCGGGCCTCACCTACAGTGTGACCTTTGAGTCCATGGGAGCTCACATGGTCAGGGGCGCTCGGCTATCACTTGATCTTGTTTTGCAGAATTCCACCCTCCCCCACTGCCTGGGGAGGACCCTTACTGCCTGGATAACGCTCCCCCCAACCTGGGCTACCTGGTCCGCATGCAGGGGGGCATCCTCTTTGTGTACGACAACAAAAAGATGCTGGAGCGCCAGGAGCCCCACAGCCTGCCCTACCCCGACCTGGAGACCTACACCGTGGACATGAGCCACATCCTGGCTCTCATCACCGATGGCCCCACGTAAGTCAGCTTTCTGTAAGTCCCCTCATGGTGTGGGTGCTATTTTGCAGGAAGGAGCTGGGAAAAGCCAGCTAGGCTGCCCCTGGGTTCCAGGCTTTCCTGCATGTAAACCTTCCCACAAAGAGTGGGTGCTGCTCCCCTTTGCTTTGTGGGTTTCTGCAACAATCTTCCTCGCTGGGCTGGCATATTCTTAGAGTTGTTATTGCTTGTCCCTTCTGCATGCGTAGGTGTGGAGCTTCTGTTTGCTGGTGGCAACCTGTGCACCTTAAAGTGGCTGCCACCCCTCTCTCCAGGCAAGACAGGAGCCTTGCAGAGAGCTGCCAGCCCAGGGCCTGGCTGTACATGGTGGAGGAGTGACGAAGACTGTTGCTTCAGGTCCTGGG
This sequence comes from Graphiurus murinus, assembly GCA_004027655.1. NCBI lineage: Eukaryota > Metazoa > Chordata > Mammalia > Rodentia > Gliridae > Graphiurus > Graphiurus murinus. The sequence goes on from PVLC010014237.1 coordinate 18,481, forward strand.
TTTCCTGTGTTTCTGGAGGGGAGTGTGCAGGGAGCCTGGGGCTGTTTGTGCTACATATGACTCCCCGGATGCTCGTGGGCCTGGCTTGAGCTGACCTGGCAGTTGGCTGTCTTTCTGTATTTGGCTCCTTACTTGTTGCTGGACACTTGAGCTACCAGCGATGGAGGTTCAGCAATAGGCACTGAGTGTCCCGATGTGGTTGGACCAGGAGCAGGTGTCTGGGAGGTGAAGATGCTGTCATGCCTGTGGACCTTCTCTCTTACTCCTGTCTTTTGGGTTTAGCTGGGTAGGAGAGCTGTGATGCTGGTCCCAGGGGAGGAGGGGCCTGGGGTGGATGGGCAGCTTGGTTCTTTCTCCTCACTGATCTGAAATCAGAACTAAGGCCTGAAAGGGGAAGGGGAGGTTTCTGGGAGCCCCCTCTCCTCCTGCCCCCAGCTAGGTGTGTGTGTGGTATCTGTCCTGTCCGGGAGGTTGTCAAGGGGAGCCCTTCCTGGAGGTAAAGGATGGGCTGACCTTGAAATTCCCTTCCCACTGTGAGACTCCCCTGCACTCATCCTGGGCTTGTCTCGGCAGACAGACGATGGTGCTGTTACAGGTTGGCAGCTCTTTGTGGGAGCCCAGGTAGTGGAGGTGAGGGCGGCTGCTGTTTGGTGGCATGAGGAAGCAGGGCGGCATGAACTGTGGACTCGGGCACGTGGTTGGGCACCTGGGCAATTAATTCCTTCTTTAGGGAATTAAAGGTGACTGAGGATAGATGGGAGGAAAGAAAAAAGGGGATGAAGAGGAGACCTACTCAACACCCCTCTGATCGGAGTCAGGTCCTTCCATAGGCATTAACTGGTTGGACCTCCACTTCAACCTGGGTGTTGCTATCTCAACACTTAATCATGGGAAGGGAGTCTCATGGTTAGTTTCCTAAATATAGAGCTAGAAGTCAAAGAAGTATATGGGGTCCCAGTGTCAGGCTCCACTGCCCCATATCTCGACTCTCCACTGTGTGCCCTGGTGCACACAGATGTGTTAAGCACTTCCCCAGGTTCTGTAGAAGGCTCGGAGCTTCTTAGCCCTCCCCGTGCCATCTTCCCAGAGCCCGGCTCCCGTCTCCACTGTGCTGGCAGTCTGCAGACTGAGAGTTTCATGTAACTTCTCCTCAACTGCAATCTCTCCCCTTCCCCAACCTGCAGGAAAACCTATTGTCACCGGCGACTGAACTTTCTGGAATCCAAGTTCAGCCTTCACGAGATGTTAAATGAGATGTCCGAGTTCAAAGAGTTGAAGAGTAACCCCCACCGAGACTTCTATAACGTGAGAAAGGTGTGTTAGGGGCCAGTGTTCAGGTCACCCATCCGGTCCCCTGCCCTGCACAGAGGCTGACCTGAGCTAGTCTGGGGCCAGTGCCTGGGGAGAGCATCAGGGTGGCCCTTCTCAGCCAGAGAAGTGCGATGCATTCGAGTAGAAGGAAGACTGGTGGGCTGCGTTCTTAGTGTCAGGTCTCACCTCAGAGAGCAGGGGCACTCTAGGTCCTGTGGTGCCTCTGTTGGAATGGCTGGTGCTTAGAGGCAGGGAGGGGGGAGTGGCGGTTGTGGGGGAGTGAGGCTGCAGAGGGATGGGGAGGTTCCGGACCCTGCAGGGCCCAGGGGCTTCCCAGTGAAGGCCAGGAGGTGGGCCAGGTGTGGTGGTGGGCTGGAGAGAAGCCTGTAGGGACAGGGAGCTCAGATTCTGCGTGGAGGAGGATGGCCAAAACTGGGCAGGGTCCCATTGGGGCTGTCATCTCTAGAGAAGCCTCTGTCCAGCTCCCTGGGATCAGCTTTGATCTGGGAAGGCAGAGGGCGTGGCTCCTCTGGGTGGGCCTGGCTCAGGCCTTCCTGGCCTCCTGGCTGAGAGCTCTTGGGGATCCAGATGGAAGGCCCCTGCAGGGAGGCCCAAGACCACACGTAACACGCCAGGGGGTCTAGCACAGACTTTCACTTGGTTGGGACCAAGACCTTTTAGAAGTGGTAGTTTGGCCTCTGCTCATGGGCTCTGAAAGGCTGATGGATTGTCTTGGGAACTTCCAGGTAGGGGTGAACAGTCATGTCTTAGACACCACCTACCCAGGCTGCCTGGTATTTTCACCTCCAGCACCATTTGTGCCTTCTCTGTGAGCTTCAGGTGTTAGATAGGTGGGTGTCCTAGGCACTGTGAACTCTTCTCAGCCCTGCCTGCCTGAGGCAGAGGCCCGGTGGATGTCCAAGGGAACCCCTGCCTGGCCCAGTGCAGCCCAGCCCTCTGTGCCCTGACCAGCCTCTCTCCTGCTGCCTGGGCCCAGGTGTCCTTGCAGATGGACTGGCTGGCTCCCATGCTGTTTGCTGCTGAGGTGGGGCCTGGTGGGTGCTCTAGGCTCACCAGGTGCTTCCTGTCATGGAGAGTCCTGGTGAGGGGCTATGGTTGCCCATTGGAGTCAATCCTTGTCCATCTGGATTTGTGCTCTCAAGACAGAGGTGGCCTCCACGCTTGTGCAGTGATGTGGAGGCCTGTTCTCTGGCACCACAGTCAGTCCATGAACATGGGTCCAGGGCTGCTGCACTGGGCCTGTGCTCTCTGCCCCTGGCTAGGGGAGTCTACCTTCCAGTACTGGCAGCTTTATTTTACCCTCAAAGTCTACACTGCAGGGAAGATAGCTGGCTTTCTAAAATCCATAGTGGGCTGGGAGGTGACCTCCGTGTCTCTGAGGTAGCTGTTGTTTCACGGGCCAATCTGGGGCTGGGCTCTAGTGCCTGGCTGTGGCCTGGCTGTAGCTCTGTGTGGGTGGGTGATGGTTGCTGACACCATGAGGTCCAACCAACAGGACTGTGTAACTGAGAACCCTATTTTCCATTCAGATCTAAGCTAGAAGAGCTGAGCATATTTGCTGCTTGGGAGTTGGGTAGGACAGGGCATCATTCACTTTTGTTTAACATATCAGGGATAGCAAACAGGTTTCATCTTCTGTGCCAGGTTTGACCAGCTGGGAGTCTATTCCAGACGCTTAGAGAAAAGAGTGCTGTGATCGATTACTGATGTCTGCCATGGATATGGGCAGCCTGTTTGGAAACTTTTTTTTTTTTTTTTTGTGGTACTGGGGATTGAACTCAGGAGCATTCTACCTCCAAGCTACACCCCAGCCCTATTTTTTATTCTTTATTTTGAAACCGGGTCTCACTAAGTTGTGGAATGTCTCACTAAGTAGCTGAGGCTGGCCGCGAACCCTGATCCTCCTGTCTCAGCCTCCCGAATGCTGGGATTACAAGCGTGTGCCACCACGCCCGGCTTGGAAACTTTTCTTTAGACCTGGACCTTGTATGCAAGCCGGGAAGGTGCTTGGATCTTCTGGTAAACTGAGAACACTGACCTCCAGCAACAGCCTCATTGACTTGTTCCTTGTTACCTTTGAGTTTCTGAAGTTTGGATTGGGTGCTTCCTGGATTATCTAGTTGTTTTCCTTCTTTATCTTGTGACTCATAAGGCTAAGGACAGGCCAAACCCCCGGTGGTGTGTCACTGCTGAGCTGGAAGACAGCAGCAGAAGCCCAGAATGTGCTGAGTCACACTGAGGTAGCAGGGGTCAGACTGCATCCTACTGAGCTGCGCCAGGCTCACCTTCTCCTGTGCAGCCCAAGATGGGCCCAGCCTGCCTGAGCCTTAACGTTGTGCTAGAGTTGATGTTTCAGCTGCCGGTGCTTGGAGTTGTGTCTCTCTGGAAGGAGTGGCAGGATTATTGGCAGGCAGGAGCGTGATGAGTGAGTGATGTGGCCTATGGCATGGCTGGCGGGGATAACACACACAGAGGTCCAAAAGATGGAATGTCTGGTCTGGTGTGACTTGGAGGTACCCAGCCAGCTGTGGATGGCATTCCCTGGCCTGAGGTCAGAGCTCCCCCTCACCCCAGCCCTGGCACAGTGCCCAGTCAGCCTCAGCAGGAGCTCCATGGTGCAGGCTGGCAGCTGGCAGCACCCTGGCCTGTGGGGCTGCTGTGGTCTCTTTCCCTGAGGACCTCCCTGTAGCTCTTTGAGCTCATGGAAGGGGACTTGGGATGCCCACTGTGACTTCAGGCATCTCTCAGCTTAGCCAGGTGGAGTACAGTGGGAAAAGGAGTGGGGATGGGGAGGCGGGCAGGGACTAGGTAACATTAGCGAGCCTTCATCTGAATTAATGATATTAAGTAACAGAATCAAATTGTATTAAAAAATCCAGCCTAACTTATATGTAAAGATGTAAAGAATGGATTGAACTAGGGCTAGAGAAAAAGCGGTGAGACCAGTGGGAGGTCATTGTGGATCCAGGAGTGAGGGCATGCAGGGGACTTGTGTGGTGACAGTGGGGTTGGAAGCACCAGCACCGTGTGGATTTGACACTTTTTTGGAAGGTAGAATTGATGGGTCTGACTGGTCTTGTGTGTTTGTGTGTGTGTGTGTGTGGGGTGAGGACTGAGGATGACTTCTGGTTTTCTAGTGTGAACAGCTGGGTGCAGGATATACCATTTCCTGGGGTGCAGAAACCTGGAAAGTTCTCAGGTTTGGGCCCGGGGCCAGAGATGGAGAGTCCATTTCGGGGTATATTAAATTTGAACTATCTTGGAATTACCCAAATGGAGATGTCAAATAGGCAGCTGTATATACAATTCTAGAGGTCTGGGCTGATGGCACACATTTGGGAGTTGCTGACATAAAGAAGGAAACTAAAGGCACAGACGGAGATCACCTCTGGAGAGAGTGTACAGTGAGGGGACAGGAGGGCCAACATTGGGAGGTCTGGTAGTGAGGATGAGTTGGCTAGGGAGGTTGAAAGGTAGGGGCTATAGAGGCACAGGAACATGGCATGATGCCGAAGACACAAGAAATCCTATATGAGGTGTTCTGAGACCCTACTGGGCTCCTTCCTCGTACCTTCTGCCAGGAAACTGCTTTTCCATGGAGTGTGGGGAGAAGTGCAATCTCCCTGTGCCTTTCTGTAGGTTAGGGTTTGCTCTGAGATCCGAGTCCACATGCTGGCTTGGGGTCAGGAGAGCTGCTGCTGCTTGGGGTTTGGATGCCCTGGGTTTGGGGTGAGGTGTAACTGGCTGAGAAAGGGTGGTGGCTGCCATTCCACTCACTCCTGCTTGGGGCTTTGCTTTGGGAATGCTTAGGGGGTTCTGAGAGAGGTCAATGGGAAGAGTTGGATTTTGTGGGGACATTTGGTGGCCCTCAGGGTTATATGAGGATGTGGATATTATCAAAACTCTTGGAACCTATCACACCTGTTCATTTGTTCATTCATCCATCCATTGATCTGCCTGATTTCATACCAGTCTCAGGCAGGCGCTGGAGACCTGGATCAGGCCTGCTCCTGGTCCTTGAGGAGCTCCTGGGCCAGTGGAGGAGTAGGCAGAAATGTCAGAGTGGTTCAGGAAGACACGCTCAGCAGTGGGACTGTCTGTTCGGGGTCCGAGGCTGGGGCAGGGAAGCAGTGGGTCAGCTGTGTTAGGAGATCAGGATTGGCTTCTACAGGTGGAAGTAAATGAGAGGGAGGAAGGCATTCCAGGCTGAAGGAATGCACGGGCAAAGTGACATGGTATGGAGTAGCTCGGTGCCCTGAGCACCGTAAGTGTTGTGCCATGCCTGGAGCATAGAACAGGGCAGCAGCAAGGTGAGCGCTAAGGCTGAGGCAGCAGCTTCGAATCCCCGGCTAAGGCGCTGGGCTTTATCTTGAGGATGCTGAGGCCCTTGGTGATTTGTAAACAGAGGAGTAGTGGGACCAGTCTACATTCTGAGAAGATCCCTTGATGCTGTAGGGAGGTAGATTGGGCAGCAAGGCTAAAGGGAGGGAAAGCAATTCTGAAGTCCACAGGAGAAACGGAGATGGGCATGCAGGTATTGGTGGGCCCTGCATCCGTGGCCCCTATGGTGCTGCGGCTGCTCAGTGCTCCGTGTTGAGGGATGGAGCTGTTCTGTCACCAGGGGAGGTGGCTCGGCTGCTCACCGGCTGAGGGGTGCTGTGTTCCAGGTGGACACGCACATCCATGCAGCTGCCTGCATGAACCAGAAGCACTTGCTGCGCTTTATCAAGCACACATACCAGACGGAGCCCGACAGGACTGTGGCTGAGAAGCGAGGCCGGAAGATCACCCTGCAGCAGGTGTTTGACAGCCTGCACATGGACCCCTATGACCTCACCGTGGACTCGCTGGACGTCCATGCGGTGAGTGAGCTTCTGCCCCAGTGCCTTGAGCAGAAAGCAGTCTTGGCTGGGGACTCAGCCCCGGAAGGCACCATGATCGTGCTTAGAGGGCAGCTGGCTGGGAAGATCTCTGTGGAGGTTGTTTGCCTCAGAGAATAACAGGGCTGGGAGTAGCCATGGGGCAGAGGAAGGGTGTGTGACTTGGTATCAGATGGGTCCTAGTTCTATTCTCATTTCTTCCACTTAGGAGTTATATGCACTTAAGCAACTCACTTAAGCTTTATTTCCTTGCCTATTAAATAGTGACTGCCATGTACCTTTAACTTTACAAAGTTATTAAAGCACTAAATAATGGTACGACTACTGTGGAAGACAGTATATGATTCCTCAAGGAGTTAAGGATAGAATTACATAGAATCCAGCAATTCCACTCCTGGGTATATACTCCAAGGAATTGAAAGCAGAGGCTTGAATAGGCACGTGCACACTAATGTTCATAGCACTATTACTCACAAGAGCCAAATGGTGGAAATAACCCATGTGTTCATCAGTAGAAAAATGAGTAACCAAAATGTGGTATAGCCACACAACGGAATATTATTCAGCCTTAAAAGTGCATAGAAAATGCTTTATTGATTAGATTGTTCAATGGTCTAGCATCCTCTGCTCACGAAGCTACATTTCTCAGAGCTCGAAGCCCTCAATACTGACCTCACCCAACAGCCTGTGACTGACCATGTGAGGATACATAGTCCTGGCCCTTGGAAATTTCCAACATTTCATGCAAGAAATGACACGACAAACACAGTGTTATTTCTTGCATGAAATCTTGGAAATCTTTCAGTGTGGCCGCACATCGGGCCACCTTGTAAAGGCCTGGAGAGGAGAATGTCTTTGGCAGCTGCAGAACAAGGTGGTGACCTCTCTGGTGGTCTCCTTCCCCCAGGGCCGGCAGACATTCCATCGCTTTGACAAGTTCAACTCCAAATACAACCCTGTGGGGGCCAGTGAGCTGCGTGACCTGTATTTAAAAACCGAAAACTACCTGGGTGGAGAGTACTTTGCCCGGATGGTCAAGGTGAGCCGCCAGCCTTCAGCCTTTCCTAGGCCTCCTCGGATACCCCATGGTGCGTGCCTTCAGAGGGTGGGGGCCCTGCATGGCCTCCTGCCTCCTTCTCCTCCCTGAGTTCCTCTCTATCCACCATCCAGCTCGGCACCAGGTGCATCAGCTCATGCACCTGGCCCTGGTGCATGCTTCTGAGCATGGGCAGGCTGGTGCTGCACGTGCTGACTGGAGGGAACACAAGGGGCGGGTATGCATCTTGGCGCAGCTCACAGCACACTGGCACCATGCCCTGTCTGCAGCCGGAGCTTGGCTGGGAGCAGGCTGGCTCCGTGTGGAGTTATTGCTGCTGCCCCTCAGGCAGGTTCTGCAGTGTGACAGTGCAGACTGAGGCCTTCTTCCCCAGGAGGAGCCTCCCTCCACTGTGGAGCCAGTGCGATGTGGCAGCAAGCAGCGGGCTGTAGATCAGCCTCCCCAGCTGGGAGCAGGTGGTGAGGAAGCCTGGGACCCAGCTGGTGACACAGAGCTGGGAGCGGGGCTATCCTGGGTAGCTGGGAGGCACTTGGGCTGACCTGGTTCTTCTTGGTGCCAGGAGGTGGCCCGCGAGCTGGAGGAGAGCAAGTACCAGTACTCAGAGCCGCGACTTTCCATCTACGGCCGCAGCCCCGAGGAGTGGCCCAACCTAGCCCGCTGGTTCATCCAGCACAAGGTCTACTCTCCCAACATGCGCTGGATCATCCAGGTGCCCCGGATCTAGTGAGTGAGGTGCCCTGCTGTCTGTCCCATGCCCTCTGGGGGTGACATCCTGTCCAGCATGGTCTCCTGGGTTCCCACTATCGAGGGGGTGGCCTGTTAGGCTGGTGCCAGCTTATCCCTCTCCTTCCTCATGATGCTTAAACTCTTATTCTTTGAAGAATATACTTGTGCCACAGCCTTGGGGGCACCACTACCTACTTTCTTCTCACTGAAGGTTTGGGTGGCCTCAGGAAAAGAGGTGACCAGGTAGTGGTCTACATTGCTGACCTCTCCTTGGATATCACTCAGTCCACTGCTCTCTTCTCCACGTGGGCTGGATGTGGGGTTCAGGAAGCTGAGCTGATTGGCACAGATTCTAGATCCCTGGGACACTTGAGGTATCCTCGCTCAGACCCTTGGCCAGCCTGAATCTCATCACCCCCTTCTGAATGGCCTCTGGCTGGAGACAGTGCCCTGATGGGCATGGGAGGGCATTGAGTTTGCAAACCACCACCCAGTACCACACAGCTTGCTGGGAGTGGAGGGGAGAGGCCATGCCCCCCTCTACTCTGAGTGCTTAATGGGGATTCAGTGCTTAATGGGGCTGATCTCTGGGAGACCAAGGGGACTGTACAGTACATCTGACAAGTGAGTCCTTGCTTCCTCCCAGTGACATATTTAGGTCAAAGAAACTGCTGCCAAGCTTTGGGAAGATGCTGGAGAACATCTTCCTGCCCCTTTTTGAGGCCACGATCAACCCCCAAGATCACCAGGAGCTTCACCTCTTCCTCAAATATGTAAGTAGGGTGCCTGGGCAAACTCACCATGGTAAGGGAAGGTCACCCCTTACTGTGCCTCTCTTCTCAGCTCCTGTCAACCCTGTGCCCCAGGCACGGGCTACCTGCCCCAAGAAGCTGACTTTCTTTAGGGTGGTCTTCCTGGAGGGTGTGCCCTTCTCAGGGTCAGTCCTGACTGGGGCCCTGGAGAGAAGGGTCCTATCCTGGCAGCACCAGGCTGTCCCTGAGGGTCTTCTTAGAAATGCACATATTCCAACTCCTCTGCTTTTACCTGAAACAAAGGTCTTCATATCATGTTTGGTTTAGTACAACAAACCCTGTGGAATATATTTCTCTTCCATATTTGGATACCTATAGGAAAAGTGGACTGGGGGAGAGAATTAAGGCAGAAGGGAGGGAGGGAGGAGGTGAGAGCTGGTTCCTCCCTCTGATGTCTAGAATAAAGGGAACATTGGGCAGAGCAGCAAGTTCAGGATGTGGGGTGACTGGGAAGTTCTGAGTCAAGCCAAAGGACTTGACTGAGCTTATGGTTTAGACAGGCCTCCCTCTGGCTGTTGTGTGGAGGAGGACAGCCTGGAACAGAAAGGTCAATGTTAGTGGGGGAAGAGGAAGATGAGAGTCACAGGTCTGTTCCAACCCTGCAGATGTGATGGGCACTGGAACCAATGGTGACAGCTCACATTTGTGGAGTGCTTGCCTGGCCCAGCTGCACACCACCACACAGTCTCACTTCAGCCTCAGTTTCCCCATCTTTCTTTCCATTCACTGTTAGTAACGAGCAGCTATTGTGTGTGTGCCGTGTGCTGGATGCTCAACGCCATGCATAGGGCCCTCCATGGATTCTCCCATTTCATCTCACAACAGCCGTATGAAGCTACTAGCTTGGGTTTACACTCCTGGACATGAAACCCAGGGATCACAGGATTGAAAGTGGCAGCACTGGAGTCAGATGCAGGAGAGGCTGACTCCAGAGCACACACCCTGGACCCCTGCTCCTCGTGGCCCTGTGCAGTGCAGGCCAGGCTCTGACGGAGGCGGGTGTGGTGAGAAGGGCTGTGTAGATGCCACAGGACTCAGGCGAAGACTGGAGGGGAGCAGGAGGGGGGAGGGGTCTAGGATGCCTCCCAGGGCCTGGCTGGTAGGAGGTGGATGGTGCAGTGTCTGGATGTCTGGAAGCTGCTGCCAATGCTGGGTAGGGGCAGTCTTGGACGAGGAGTTGGGCTGGGAGGTTGAGTCCTGTAGGAGATGCAGTGAGGCCCTGCACTGGTTGGGAAGAGCTTGGGAGAGGGGCTGGCATTGTCCCCATGCCAGGCTCCAGGGAGTTCAGGGGACACATGGGGCCAGTGAGCAGAGCAGAGCTGGGGTCCTCCATGGCCCCAGCCCCATCCCAGGGCTGCTTAGAGCCACAGCAAGGACCCTGTTGTTTCCTTGAACACAGGGCTCTGACAGGAAGTATCTGGCTAAGACCCTTGTGTTCCCTGCTCTTTCAGGCCCCTTCTGCCCATGTAGGAACCAGAGAAGCTGGAAGACCTAGCTAGGGCCCAGGGCCTGGGTTGGGAGCCCCCAGTTTGGCCAGTTGTGGAATGAGGTGGACAGTCTTTCTCCTGTGTGGTGTCCAGGGCCCTTCCCAAAGTACTGCTGTGGCCTGGTAAAAGGAGGGGATCTGTTAGCAGACTTTTTCCCGGTGCTGGCCAAGGAGCTATGTCCTCCTGAAGGGTTAGCCAGAAGGCTCTGGGAGCCCAGGCTGTGACCTGGGCAGGGTCCCCAGGGCCCCAGATGGTCCCAGTGGAGGTCTGACTGCAGTGGAAGAGGAGTTTCCTGAGGTCCCTGTGGCCGGGCTCAGAGGACAGTCCCCATCAGTGGGCAGTGCTGCCTCTGCTTATGGTGCAGCCTGGCCGGGACCCTGGGTGTGTCTGTGTCACTCCAAGGACTACCAGGTGTGTGTGAAGTGCTTCAAGCAAGACCTGATGTGTAGGAGGTTCATGGCATCGTGGCCCCCTCCCCCTCACACATTGTCCCCGAGGTGCTGGCCTTGGCACAACAGAGGGGTAGGTGGGGGTCTGGCTGCCTCACTCTTGCCTGGCACAGCTTCAGTTTCCCTCATGGTCACCACTGCCACACAGGGGCTGGGCATTCTCTCCAGCCTGGCTTCCAAGTACCTTGAGAATCCCAAAGGGACAGACCGTGGTGTTGCACCTAGTCCCCACCCCTGAGAGGAAGTGGTTCTGGCCAGGTCCAGGGTCCCCAGATGAGTGTGGACTTGAGAGGCCTGAACTCTCAGGCCTAGGCAGCTCAGCTCTGAGCCACAAGGAGCCAAGCCCCGCTTGAGTCCTGCACTGTCCCCCCTTGCTTGATGCTCAGGACTTCCCCCTTCCTATCCAGGTGACAGGGTTTGACAGTGTGGACGACGAGTCCAAGCACAGCGACCACATGTTCTCGGATAAGAGCCCCAGCCCAGACATCTGGACCAGCGAGCAGAACCCACCCTACAGCTACTACCTGTACTACATGTATGCCAACATCATGGTGCTCAACAACCTCCGCAGGTGGGTGAGGCTGCTGCTGGCGGGAGCCTGCATTAACACACCAGTGCACACTCGCATACATGATCCGTGTTTCTGTGCACACTTCAACAGACACATGTCCATGTGCCCACATGGATACTCCCCAGTAGACTAAAGGCATGTATCACATGATTGCGCACACACACACACAGGCATGTCTACAAAGCACGTGCTAGTACAGACGGGGTGTCGTCTATACGATGAAGCTTCATACCACAATGTGCTCATGTGTTCATATATACATTCATCAACACACACATCCATGTGTACCTGTACATCCCTGTGACTTGACATAGGACATGCCGACACACATGCCTGTTCACTTACCATCACACCATCCACACGTGCATTTGTGCTTTCGATGTGATAGGCATAGCCTGGGCACTGATGTGTGTCTCATGGATGGTCTTACACACACAGGTTCCCTCCAACACATGCAGACGAGGCACAGATGAGGCACAGACAGGCAGGAATAGGATGCCCAGGGCAGCAGGACACCAGCTTTCCCCTCCCCATGTCTCACATCCCCTACCCTTGTTGGGCCTTGGGGGCTCAGAGCTCAGCCTAAGCCAGTGCCAGCTTGTGGCTGGAGGTTTTGAATGGGGCCTTGGTTTTGAAAGAAGAGCCTGGTGCTGGGTGAAGGCAGTTCCGGGCTAAGCTTTTGGAGATGGGGGTCCTGGTTTGGGTTTTCCCTCTCATGGCTTTGAACATAGATTTCCTTTGCCAGGCCTTTTTTCCCCATTTTAATAAAAAAGAGGTTGGACTTGGTTTCTCATGGTGTCTCCTGCTCTGGAGATCTATGAGTGGGGGATACAAGGCCTGGCAAAGAGGGGAACGGGAAGAGGAGGCAGAGGACAGGCCAGGGTCTCTTTCTATCATGAGGTCCCCTTTCTGCCCCTGGAGATCATACCTCTTGGCTCTGAGGGGCTCTGGGCCCAGACCACTACATTTTAGGCAGGTTCTAGGGTGCACTAGGCATCTATGCTGACTATGCTTAGGCGACTGTCTGTCTGGAATAGACCTTGGGCTGGGGGTGTGGGCTCAAGGCAGAGTGAAACAGGGATGCTCTCTGACCAAGGGCCTTCTTTCTCCCACAGGGAACGAGGCTTGAGCACATTCCTGTTTCGGCCTCACTGTGGGGAGGCCGGCTCCATCACCCACTTGGTGTCTGCCTTCCTGACTGCTGACAACATTTCCCACGGGCTGCTCCTCAAGAAGGTAAGCAGGCCGCTCACAGGAGCTAGCCCTGTTGGCCCTGGCTCCCAGGGCTCCTGTTCACTCCCTAGAAACCTTGGCCAGGAGTACTAGAGGTCCCGGGCTTTTATCTGGGCTGAGCTGTCTGTAATCACCTTGGTTTCATTTTTAGTTATGAAAGTAATATACAACCAAGCATATCACAATTTAGATATTTCTCTAAAATGAAGAAATGGAAAAAAAAGCTTTACTGCTATTACTTTATTTTTTATTTATTTATTTATTTATTTTGCAGTACTGGGATTGAACTCAGAGGCATTCTACCTCCAAGCTACACCAAAATAAAATTCTTTATTTTGAAACAGGGTCTCACTAAGTTGTGGAGTGCCTCACTAGGTAGCTGAGGCTGGCTGAGAACCCGGATCCTCCGGTCTCAGTCTCCCAAATGCTGGGATTACAAGCGTGCGCCACCACTCAGCTCTGCTATTACTCTATAGAAATAGCTTTATTAGCTTTTTAGCATTTCTGATTCCCATCTTTCATCACTGTGTGTGTGTGTGTGTGTGTGTGTGTGTGCGCGCGCGTGCATGTGCACACACATGTGTGTGTTTTCTTTTTCTTTCAGTACTGGAGATTGATCCCAGTGCCTCTCATATACAAGGCAAGCGCTCCACCACTGAGCTGCATCCCCAGCCCTTTTTAGTTTTTATTTTGAGGGAGGGACCAAGTTGCACAATCTACCCTCAAATTTGCCATCCTCTTGCCTCAGCCTCTGAGGAAGCTGGGATTATAGGTGTGTACCACTGTGCCTGGCTCATCTACATTATAATAGTAAACACAGAATTGTGGTTCCTATATTGTCCCTTAATATCGGATAGCCAGCAGTTTTCTGTGCTGCAACATAACGCCCAGGCTCCTCACTCTAAAGTCCTTTGGATAACGATCCTCCACTTGCTCTATAACTGACTCAACTCGTCCCCAGTGGAGGACATTCAGCGGTCATCCAACTTTCCCCCCATGCAAATAATGTCACCATGAACTCTGGTGCTCAGTCTTCCCATATTTTGGGTCTCTTCCAAGGGAATGTAGTTTGCTCAGAATGCTCCCCTGCCTGGGTCCTGGCAGGTCCAGCCTTGTGTCACATTTCTGTGTGGGGTGCGTGCTATATCAGAAGATCACTGTAGCCCAGCCAGGCCCACCCCTGCCCATCCCTGCAGAGTGCATCTCTGCAGTGTTTATAGTCTCAACTTGAATTTTTGAAGTCAAAGCAATAAAACCACACAAGGGTGGCCTGTCTGGCCTGGTGCCTGGGGGAGGGGAGGTGAACATGCAGGTTGGAACAGCTGCCCCTCCTGCCCTGAGCTGGGCCTCCACATTAAACAGTGGAGAGCAGGGCTTCCACAGGGCTGGATGTGATGTTAGTAATGAGAGGAACACAGGCGGGTAAAGGGAGTGGGGACCCGTGTGGATGTTGCCCAGTCTCTGGTTTCTGTTAATGACTGCTTCCAGCCTGTCTCCCCTCTGGCACGTTTCACATGAGTTTGGTGGTTCTTTTGCAGAGTCCGGTTTTGCAGTATCTCTACTACCTTGCTCAGATCCCCATTGCCATGTCTCCTCTTAGCAACAACAGCCTGTTCCTGGAATATTCCAAGAACCCTCTGCGGGAATTCCTGCACAAGGGACTGCACGTCTCTCTGTCCACCGATGACCCCATGCAGTTCCACTACACGAAGGTGAGGGCCCTGGGGAAGGGCAGTGGTGTCTACACAGGCACTGGTCTCTGTCCTCCAGGTTTGGGGGCCTGCCTTACAGCTCGGTCAGCTTTTGGGCTGGGCTTGGTGGCCCAGTGAAGGGGTGAGCCTCTAGTGAGGGGAAAGCCTTTCAGAAGTCCTTGTGGGATCCTTAAGTCTTTGCAGGCACAATTGCATTATTTTGCCTTTCTCCTTTGATATTTGCTAGCTCTGTGACTTTGGTAAAGTTATTAGACCTCTCTGTATGTAAAAGGGGCATAAAATTTTTCTCTATTTTCCTGTAGGGGTTCATTAAGATAATTAATTAGAGTCTAAAACAATAGGCTCTGTCTGCATATAGCATGTATTCAAAATGTCAGGTGCCTTAGTATTAATATTATAATTATTACTCTTTGGATTTCTGGGAAAAGGGACAGGTGACATCATACATGGAAACAAGCCACAAGTGTACCTGGCAGTTTGATGGTATTGACAAGACCAGTCACTGATTAACAGAAATAGAAGCACTTGAGTCTTCTAGGGCAGAGCTTCTCTTGCCTTTTGGTTTCTGGACCCCTTTATACTCTGAAGAATTGGACATGGGTTATATCTATTGACATTTACTGTGTTAGAAACTAATGAGAAATTTAAAAATTAACTCTTTTAAAAATAATAATAGTGAACTTATTGTTTATAAATAGCAATCTGAATGAAAACTATTTCTCAAAACAAAAATATCATGAAGAGTGGCTTTGTTTTGCAATTTCGCAAATCCCCCCTAATGTCTTACTTAATAGAAGACAGCTGGATTCCCATATCTGCTTCTGCATTCAATTTGTTGTTTTTTATCAAAGTATGTGAAAATAATATTGCCTCACAAAGATAAATAGTTGGCAAAGGGAGGACCTTTCAAAAGGCTTTTTGGTCCCAGAGGGACTTGGGCCACACTTTGAGAAGTGTCTAGAAGACAGAGGCAGTGTGGGGTGAGGAGGCAGAGGAGGGCTGGGATTAATGGCCCACATTTAAAATCCCAGAGGACAAGGCAGGGTCAGAGTGCAAATCCCATCCTCCTGGGATCATACTCTCTACTTGTAGAAGGATCATTTCTCATTCTTATTTTTTTCATCTCTGTTCTTAGAATTTTACTCTTACTGTTGTGTTTAGACAATCTTAAAAAAAGTGTGTTAATAAAAAAAGCTGAAGGGCAGGTACTAAAAACATGCATGACGAAAGGGGCATTAAGTAAAATTCTGTTGGAAGCTGTGGATTTGGACTGGGCACCTACACTGAGTTGGACAGACCAAACCAATATAGACTTTAATAGTAGTAAATTAGCTCTGGTTGGTTACAGGAAGCCCTGGAGCCAATTAACTAATTAAGCTATAAGAATTAACTAGTTAATCTGTAACCAACTGGTTGATTTGCAGCTGTGGCCAATTAAGCCTTTTTCTTTTCTTTTCTTTTTTTTTTGTTGTTGTTTTTTTGTTTTTGGCACTGGGTATTGAATTTAGGGGCATTCTACTTTCTTTCGAGGTATGCCCCCCAAGCCCTTTTTACTTTTTATTTTGAAACAGGGTCCCCCTAAGTTGCTGAGACTGGCCTCTAACATGTGATCCTCATATCTCAGTATCCCTGGTACTGGGATTACAAATGTGCCACCACATCGTTTTTCTGTGTTGTCAGATCACATTGTTGGTTGGAGTTCTCAGAACCTGTCCTGGTTCAGGGAGTTGCACCATTTCAGGAGTCATTTTTGTTTGCTTAAATAAACATATTTAATTGGTCTAAGGAATTCTTTTTAGCGGATTGTAGAGGAGCACAGAGTCTCACATTCCTGGGTTTTAAACATGATGAGCACTCAGTACTGGTCAACAAACAAATGTAGAGGTGTTCTTTTATCTATCTCTGTTTAGTAACCTGCAGTTTCACATAAAAGATCATGGGAGTTTGAAATTCAAGGCATGATACTATTTGATGATCCAGGTGCCAGTTAATAAAGACAAATGAAATCTGCAGTACATGTTTTCAGTTTTGGAAATATGTGAAGTGTTAAAATGGACATTCTCTCACCTAATCCATGTACTCTGGGATCTAGGAAGCATTGATGGAGGAATATGCCATCGCAGCTCAGGTGTGGAAACTGAGCACATGCGACCTGTGTGAAATCGCCAGGAACAGTGTGCTACAGAGCGGCCTCTCTCATCAGGTACAGGCAAAGAATGCCAGCTCTGTGCCAGGAACCTTCCAGGCACTCGGGACCCATGACAAGCAGGTTGAGCAGGCTCTCTGGTGTATGCTGTCCTTGGGAGTCTCTCTACTTTCATGGCTGTTCCCTCATCTTTTCCAGACCTTCACTCCATTTCACTCCCTTGGAGAGGCCTCCCCTGGCCACCCATTTTAAAACAGCGACACACTTGCCATCATTCCTTCTCCCATTAATTGGGTTTTCTTCATAAGATCTCTCACTACTGATGGTTACATGTGTATTTTTCTCTCTCCCTCTAGAATGTAAGCTCAGTGAGGGCAGAGGCTTGTTTTATGTCATATCTCTAGGCCTAGAGGTTCTGGTCCATGGTAGACATTCAATACTTGTGAAATAGATGACTAGCATCTAGAGGATATAAATAGTTCCAAGGATGGGATCCAGGAATCAGCAATTTTTGTGTAACTGTCTGCATGACTCCGATATGGAGCCAGTATTGAGACCCTGGATGGTATCTTAGGTTCCCCGGGCCTCCTCAGGGGGATGTTGTTGGTATAGGAAGAAACCATTTGGTGATGTCTTATCAACGATGATACAGGGAAAAGTTAAGAAAAAAAGGGAAAAAACAGGGAAAAAAAGATCTCTTTGTGTGGAGGTATACCTGGGATTGGTCCTCCCTAGAAATATGTCTGCCCTTGCCAACTCTCAGGAGGGACTTCTTAGTCGTAACACTTTGACCTCACCTTCTCCATCCCCTAGGAACTCCTACAGTTCTTTCCATTCTGATCAAGGAAATTATAGGAATGAAGGGAATGATGAGGTTGTCAGGGTGAGACCCTTGAGGACATGGAAGTCAGGAGGAATTGTATGTCTTCTGTGGAGAGGCGTCCTGAGGATCTGCTTATGGGGGCTGGTCTGTATGCTGTGGCTAGTCAAAGCCACCATGTGGATATAGAAAGTGGATCTAAGGTATATTGTTTCATTTCTATTTCTCTTGGTCCACAGGAAAAACAGAAGTTTCTGGGACAGAATTATTATAAAGAAGGACCTGAGGGAAATGATATTCGAAAGACGAATGTTGCTCAGATCCGGATGGCATTCCGATACGAAACCTTATGCAATGAGCTCAGCTTCCTGTCTGACGCCATGAAATCAGAAGAGATTACAGCCCTGACCAAATAGGTCCTGCATTCGACGTCCATCTTAGCCTTTGGGTTTAATTTCAGGTCTAATGTGGCTAACAGTGGTCGAGATTCCAAACTAAGACTTTCCTCTGTGAAGAGGGTGCCTTTGAAGAAACCTCAGACTCATGATTTTGGTTGCATTGCTCACTTCAAGATGGAACATGCCCACTTCTGTTAGTGTTTCTGAGTGAGAGATGGTGACTTCTCCTTGGGGGATTTGGCACTTATCTCTTCTTGTTTCTAATTTTCCACGTATTTTTCTTATAACCACCAGAGCTTGATGTTGGGGTCAGGGTTTTCCATGGTCAAAAGCCGAGCGACACAAGGCCCTGTCTTCTGCCACACTCCTCTGGAGGTCCTGTGGGCTCTTGGGTAGTTGTTCATTTCAGCCTTTGGCTGGTTGGCTGCCTTAAATGAAATCACATCAGAGCTCCTTTTCATTAAGGGGCTACTTTGAGAGAAAATAGAAGACTCCCTTATTGACAATTTGTGTTTTTTATGAATTTCTTAATCTTTTATTTAGCTCTCCTCCCTCCTTTCTAGTTAGGAAGCCAAAAGTACTCAAACACAGTTGCTCCTGTTCATGTTGGTTTCTGCATCTGGGAAGTGAGGGTTTGGACTGGATGAGTGTTTTTGAATGTGTTCTGTGAATCCCCTGCATGGACCACTCCAGGTTTGGAGAAGTATGAGTAAGGTTCTGGGGGGTTGAAGCGTCTCTGCTTCCATCAGTTTTACATCGGGCTTCTATAATTTTCATTTGAACTAAAGACTTTGAAAAGCATAAGACCAGATTCTGTTCCTTTTGGCTTTAATATCCTATGACTGGAGCCTATTTTATTATTTCACCCATGAAGAGTTAGGCCAGAGACCTGAAATTTGTTTGCTTAGGGCCATACAGCTACTAAGTAACAGGACTAGAACTAGGTTTCCTTATTCCTAATCCAGCCCTGTCTCCACTATTCCAATTAGGCCTCACAAATGTTAGATTATTATTATTTTTTTAACCATTGTAACCTGGTGCATTTTTTTAAAGGCAAAATTTGTCCCTTACCTAATATGAAGACTTCTTCAGAAGATATAGTGGTCCCCAAGTAGAAAGCATTTTTAAAGGCCAATCTGAAGTTAAGCTTTATCAATGTATTCTTCATCTGTTACTAGTGCCTAGTACATAGTAGGTGCTCAATAAATGCATATAGAATAACTGAATTTCTTTTTTGGCAATTTTTTAAGAATATGTGCTCTCAGTACTCAGTAAGCTGCTCAAGGACCTTCCTATCCATTTGTGGGCAAATCCAGACTACAGGAAGTCCTTCTGAATCATTATAAAGTTAGATGAATCCTATTTTTTGCCCAGGAACATGCTTAATTGACTTTAGATTGTCTTGTTCTGTGATTTTATAATGCCTGCCCCTCCAGTGGTCAACTTAGCATATGAAACTATAAGTGTAATCTTTTTACTAGGCAAATATATGTGCTCTCTTACAGATAAACAGAATGAAAACCTGTCATTACCTTAAGGGATTCATTATTTTTGACAAGCCTCCATTTGTATACATTTGCCCTAACATAGCAAGTACTGTACAGTTTTTCATCATAATTTTATCTGTATTATTTTTTTAAGAATTATTAAATAAAGTCTGTTAAGACTGTGACTCAGTAACTTAAAACTATTTCAAGCTAATATTTAAACTTAAATGCGTAAGTTTCTTACTTTGAGATCGGGTATAATAAAAAGCTATCAATGACTGCTAATTTATCCTTATTAAGATCTAAGCCATGGATGACATTCATTAATTTTCAAAATGAAGCTCACTAGACCCAGAAGGTAACACCCTTTGCTATCCTTTCTAACTTCTGCCATGTTAACAGTTCATCAGCAAAGCCACGTTCATTTCCTTTTTCCTGGATATTATTTCAGTCTGTTCAGCCAACATGTGTTGGATTTTACTTGTCCTACAATCTTTCTACACATCTTTTTTTCTATAGCACTTTGCACTTTAATTATATCACTGTGCTTAACTGGCCTTTTTGGGGGTGAATCCCTACTTTCCTTTGTGTTTGCAGTTGGAATCAAAGGTGATTGTATACTGGCCCAGGTTTCTATAGGAATGTTCTTTGAGGCAATATTATCCCTTACCTAAAGGGCTTCAGTTCATGTTATGTGTTACTGCAAATTGTATTGTTGAAATGGTCAACATCATTGCTCTTTGCCTCATGAACACAAATCTCAGCTAATGGGCTGGTTTTTATGAAGGCCAGGGAACAGACCTTTGCTTTCTCTTGGATTAAAGCAAAATTGAAAGCATGTACCCCGGCTTTCTTTTTACTTGTTTCTGAGCACTGTGCTGGTGACACAATACTTGGATTTTTCTGGGTTTGGATATACAAATGAAGGCAGTATGTTGGTGACACACCTAAATATTCTATTCCTGACCATGACTGCTACAAGTATTAACTAACTCCAACAAAAGGAACACAAATCAGATAAACATAGCTCCTTGGAAATTTTTGTACCCTCAATCTCTAAAGAACAGATATTTTATTAGTAAAAGGATGACATATATAAATAGCTATAAGATTATCAAAATATATCTGAGGCTTTTATGTCTTTTGATACCAAAATGTGTATTTCTCTACAGTACGAGGAATGATATATGTCAGGTACCATTTCCTTTTATCTTTTCTCAGCACTAAAATTCTAAGAAGCTTCTCTAATTTTTGTATCTTGGAAATGATGTTTACAAGGGAAATACAAAACTACCACAGGGTGGAGTATTTTATGGACTTAGTCTCTAATAGGATAAAATGACACAGAAACAAATGAAAGTCTACTGCCAACGGTTTATATTACATTATCATATATTATATTGTCAATGTGGGTGACCAGTTGATTTCTCTAATCTCCTTCTTAATCCTGGATATGCAAAGTAAGCTTCAGTTGAGAAAAAACAAAAATACAATAGTTAAGAATGCAAATTCTTGTCTGCCTTTTAATAAATGTACATTCCTGATGTTAAAAATCACTGAACCAAAAGAAATTTCCAAGCAGCCTTATTCTCCAGACACAGATATAAGGAAATTAAATCCAATTTTAAATTAATCTCAAATCATAGCAAAAAACATCACAACCCCCAGAGCACAACAGTCTCTAAGGTAAATATACTTAGTACACAAGAATGTGAAATTACATAAGAAAACCTTTTCAATTAGCTAAAATTGACTTGCTAAAGATTATTTATTGCACGACTTATCAGTTTTTCCCAAGAATAAAACAGATACTATTCTCAACCTCTAAATTCAGCACACAAACTCATTTTCTCAAAGTAAAGTTCTACAGCATTATAATATGAGTAAACCCTTTGTTATTGAATTAGGATAGGGAAAACTATAACTTATAAAACAAATTCCTTAGAATACATGAGACCATTTCACAAATCCTAGAAGGCACACATATTTCCTATCAGAGTAAGTGCATTTAAGTACTTCATATTTAAAAAAGACAAAACTGTACAGAATAGAAAAAGCGTACACTTCATCCATTAGACAAATTTACAACTTTTATGATTAGATATAATAGATTCTACCCAACATTCACATCTAAAGAATTATCACTCAGTTTAA
>PVLC010014238.1:0-33978 GCA_004027655.1 Graphiurus murinus
TGGGCCTCAGTTCCCACTTTGTATAGTGGGGATTTCGAACAGATGCCCCTCAGTTCCACATGCAGACTGACCTCCAGGAGTTGGGAGACCTCTGGTGATTGTCAGCCCAGGCCCAACTTGACTTGTTTGTAGAGGAAACCCTAAAATATTTATAGGGCACTTGCAGGCCTCCCTGGCTCCGCTGCCCACAATGTGTGGAGACAGGAACGCTTGAAGAAGGGCAACGGAGTTGGGTTTGTGAGGATGAACAGACATCCCTAGTCCGGTGGTCCTCAAGCTGAGCTGCCCATTAGAATGACCCGAGGAACTTAAAACAACAACAAAACAAAACAAAACCTTCCATGTCTGGGGTCACCCCAGACCAATAAGATCAGAACCTTTGAAGATGTATGCCAGGAAAATAAGTCAGGATGGAGTATTTCCCGGACTCTTTCCTCTCCCCAGGTGAATTCAATGTGCAGCTAGGGTTCGGATGTACCCTGCTGGGCAGGACAGAAGATATCCAGGCAGGAAAGGTGCATTCTCAGCACAGAAAATCTCATGAGCAGAGGCCCTGGGGGCTGAGGCCGCCCTTCCATCCAGTGTCCGCAGCCTACCTGCCTCAGGAGACCCTGCGTCTCTGACCACAGTTGAGCGCGGGGTTGTGCAATGCCTTCCACATGAGCAGCATCTCGTAGGGCGCAAAGCGGTGCACCAGCAGCAGCTCCCGGTACACGCAGGGGTCGAAAGAAGCCCGCTTGGCGCCGGGCAGCCGCACGCCGAAGGGTCGGATGCCCTCGTGGCCGCTGGGCTCCAGGCCGGCTCGCTGCAGACACATGCCCATGTAGGCGTCATCGATGGGGAAGAGAGGGACGTGGCGCGCGGCGGTGCGCAGGGCCCGGGCCGTGTGGCTGGACAGGAGGAAGCCGCCGCCGCTGCAGTACACCGGGTAGGCCTGCTCCGGGAAGAGCTGCGGGGGCACGAAGTACTTGCTCCAGCTGTCGCGGATGGGCACGGAGCCGAACATGAGCTGCCCGGTGAAGAGGTGGCGGTCGGGCGACTGCGCCTCCAGGAAGCGGAGCATGTTGGCGGTGTGCACGAAGACGTCGTCGTCGCCGCTGAGCAGGAAGCGCGCCTGCGGGCAGCGCGCCCCCAGCCAGCGGAGCAGGTGCACGTGCTTGAGCGTGAGGTTGAGGAAGGTGTCGGCGAAGGCCCACTGCAGCACGTCGCCGTGCTCGCGCGCCTCCAGGCCCACCAGCTCGGCCAGCTGCGGCGCGCTCGCCGCCTCCTCGGGCGCCGGGGTGCCCAGCAGGAAGAGGCGGCGCACCTGCAGCCCGCCATAGCTGCGCTCCTGCCCCCACGTGCGCCGGATGAGCTCGCGCCGCTCGTAGTTCGCGGGCGACGACTTGACGGCCAGGAGCAGGAAGACCCCGCGGCCCGCGCACTTGGCGGGCGCGTCCCAGAGCTGCGGGAAGTGGCGGCAGTGGCGGTACCGCAGGAAGTCTTGGATCCGCGCCGGCAGCTGCTCGAAGCCGGCTGTGCTGTTCGCCGAGGCGTTGGCCACGCACGCCGGCCCGGGCTTCAGCGGCGAGGGCTGCAGGGCCGCGGGGGGGTCCGGAGCGAGGGTGGTGGGGCCCGCTCCCTTCTCCTCCTGCCGGGACGTGGGGGCTGGGAAGAGCCACAGGTGCAGTGACAAGAAACTCATGCCCACCAGAAGGAAGGTCAGAGTCTTGGGATTCATGGACCTGCGGCAGGGAAAAGCCATCTGTGGGGGAAACCAAGTCTGACATCAGCGGGGTGCCACTCGTTGCCATCAGGACAAAGCCCCAGCCCAGGACACAGTCCCAGCCCTTTCTCAACTCTGCTGCCAAAAGGGAAAAAGGATCCCAAATTCCAGTCCAGACCGTCAGATCTGGGTACCTCATTGCCACCTGCTAAGCAAAGTCGAAGTCTTTCGACATGCAAAGTCGAAGTCTCCATTTTGCTGTGAATCTGTATCCTCAGTCGGTGGTACCGTTGAGGTGGTACAGTCGCCCTGGCCCTCTCCTCAGCCCTCCCCGCTCATATCCACTCCCTCATCCTGTTGATTCTTCTCCTACACCTCTCATCCCTGTCTAGCCTGGATCCTAATTCCTGCCTCTTTGGGGGACCAGTCAAGGACAGGTGAGGCCACAGCACTGAACCAGACCAGAATTCTGGCTTCCCACTTAGAGAACTGGACCATTTGAATAAGTCAGTTCAGATCTCCGGGTCTGGATGTGCTCACCTATAACAAAGGGTTAGGAGACTCTGCAGGGTTGTTGTGAGCATTAAGTGAGCACAAAGTGGCCAGGGAATGAATGATACCCGTATTAAACCTTTTGCCATCCTCCAGGTCCACCTGCTTCTATTTCTATCTGTGGTATTATTTGCTGTTCCCTAGACTTGTCAGGTCCAGTTCTTTACTGTATGCAGCCTGCCCAGTGCAGGTGTGGCGTTCATGAAGACCCTCCAGGACAAATCCCAGATTGTCGCAGTCTATGACATCTTTATTTATGCTCTGTTAAACTGTCACAGCGGGTTCTGCCACGCCCCTCTTTTTTTTTTGTACTGAAATTTGAACCCTGGGGCATTCTGCTTCTGAGCTACATTCTCAGCCCCTTTCATTCATTCATTCTTTGTTGTTGTTGTTCTTTTGTGTGGTATTGGGAATTGAACCTAGGGGTATTCTACCTCCAAGCTACACCCCCAATGCTATTTTATTTTTATTTTGAAATAGGGTCTAGCTCTGTTGATGAGAGTCTTGCTACTTGCTGAGGCTGTCCTGAAACCTGTAATCATCCTATCTCAGCCTCCCAAGTACTGGGATTACAGGTGTGTGCCACCACGTCCAGCTTGATTTTCTATTTTGAAACAGGGTCTAAGTTGCTGAGGCTCTTGCCAAGTTACTGAGGCTAGCCTTGAGTCTGTGATCCTCCTGTCTTAGCCTCCCAAGTACTGGGATTACAGGCTTGCTGCTCCCTTCTTAAAACACATTCTTTGCTCTGTTTCACAGATTCCTGTCTTTCCTCCTTCCTGTCTAACCATGTGTCTCTGTTCCCTGCGCTCCATTCCCCTCTCTAGTGACCTTGTGTAGTGGGAGCTCTCCAGGGTTCTGTGTTGGACACTCTTTTCACCTTTGTTCAGCACATCTTCAGTATGAGGACCACAGGCTCCTGAGCCAGATGTCCAGCCAACCACCTGTTACTTAGTGACTTCAAGTGGCTGTCCACCGCCACCGCCAGGCAAGCTGAACTTTCACCTTCCTCTCCAGGGCTGCCCCCAGTGCTGCCATCCACTGAGCCATTCAAACCCCAGATCCTGATTGACTCCCTCCTGTCCCTCACTTCTGAGTCCAGTCACTTCTAACTTCTAAACATTTTGTCAGCCTACACACTTCCGTTCCTTCCAGTGATAGGCAGATCCAATCCAGCATCTCCTGCTCAGATGAAATAGCCTCCTTCCTGTAATCCTAGTACTTGAGAGATGGAGACAGGAAGATTTAGGTTTGAGGCCAGCCTCAGCAATTTAGCAAGACTCAGCAACTTAGTGAGACCCTGTATAAAAAAAAATAGGGTTGGCGGTGTAATTCAGAGGCAGAATGCCCCTATACCACAATAAATAAATAAATAAATAAATAAATAAATACATACATACATACATAAATCAATATTGCCTCCTGTCTGTCCTCCCACTCTCTCCCCTCAGCCTAGCCTTCTCTGATGTAGCAGGAGTGACCTCTCAACAGTGCAGGTGTACACCCCATTCCTTATACTCTTTCCCAGATTCCTTGGGAGCCACCTGCCCTGACCATCAGCCAAGCAGCAGCCTCCGACTGCCAAGCCCCTTCCTACCCTGGAGCTTTTCCTTGTGCTGTCCACCTGCCTGGCCTGACCCCCGTCCCACCCTGCCTGCTCAGCACCCACTCATCTTTTGGTCCACTTGATGAGGTGTATCCTTGGGGAAGCTTTAGTAAAGCTCAAAGACCAGACACCTTGCCACTCATCCCAGGGACACCTTCCCTCATGGTCTGTAAGTTCTGAGGGCAGGGACTGCATCTGTAACATTCACCATTGGGCTCCTTGTCTCCTGCAGAAGCTGGGAGGGAAGACAGTGCAGTGGGCAAATGCTGTCTGCCTGCATATAAATCCCACTTCTGTCACTTTCTAGCTGCATGATGGAGCAAGCTGACTTAGGCTAATACCCACCTCTTGAGAATTTTTGTGAAGACTCAATGGTAATGTGTATAAAGAACTTACTGTAGTGAGCTGGCCATCACACATGTGATCCCAGTACTTGGGAGGCTGAGACAGGAGGATCGCAGGTCCATAGCCAGCTTCAACAACTTAGCGAGGCCCTCCACAACTTAGTGAGATCCTGTTTCCAGATTTAAAAAAAAAAAATAAATAAGGCTAGGTGTGTAGCTTAGAGGTAGAATGCCTCTGGATTCAATCCCCAGTTCCTCCCTCCCCTCCGCCCCACACACAAGAATTTAGTGTAGTACTTGGCACAGAGTAAGTGTTCAGTAAATGTTAGCTATTATGATTATTAAGATGTCAATAAATAATTGTTGAATGGTTCCTCTTCCAGAGTGTGTGATCAACAAATATTTTCAGGAGGAGTTTGCACATAGCAGGTGTCATTGAGCTATGCTGTCATGCTTGTGTATTACAGTCAGTACAGTGTTGAGCAAGTGTGGACACAGAGCAGGTGTTCAGTGAAGAATGCTCGAAGTTAGCTACCAAGGTGAGTGGAAGCACCTTGCAGACATGTCAGTGTCATCACAGAGCACCAGCTAGAATGCTAGCTCTAGTTTTCTGTGGCTCTCACAGTCCTGCTTCAGTGTTCAGGGCACTGGGAGCAGAAGGACAAGGAGCTGAGCTATGTCTGTTACTGAATAGGTACTTGGTGCACAGGCCTTTGCCTGGCACCTTTGGGGCAGGTAGGAAATTATTTTTTCGTTGAATAAGAGAATAAGTGAATGAAAATAGAATTTGGAGTCTAAATCACTGTGCTTGTGTCCCAGCTCCTGTCATGGGTTAGTTAACCTCCTTGATTTCAGTTTCCTCATCTGAAAAATTGAAAAAGCTAATACTCATCTCTCAATGAAATAAGAGAAAGATTTCATGGGTGCAAAAGTGTCTTGCACATACTAGTTGAAAAATAGTTAAAAACCACCCCTCCCCTTCCTCCAAATAATTTCTAGAAAGAAAAACGATCTCAGCCTTAATGCAATAGTGATTCCTGTTTCAAGCAAATGTGCATTTAGTTTGATATACCTGATCCAGGAACTTGAATCACAGCCAGCTTTTGACATAAAAGAGAGGAAAGGGTGTGGGGCTGGCTCTGCTCTGAGGCCAGCACTGGTGTGCTCACCTCTGCCTCTGAATGCTGCGCAGCTGAGGGCTCTGACTGCAGTGAGGCGCCGGGTTTTCTGTTGGGCCCCCCACCCCCTTCCCTCAAAGCACTCTTCCAGGCACCTTGGAGTCCCCATACCTTAAGCTTTGCTGGCCTCCACCAGCCCTGATCCCTTGTCCCTCAGGACTCAGCTCCAGGACCACTTCCTTCCCATCACCTCCTGGTAAGTCCAGGTCAACAGAGCCTGTACCCTTGTTGGTGCCACAACCACTGACTTAGCAACGCAGGTGAAACTTGAGACAGAGCCGCCGCTTCTTTGACCCTTTGGCCCTCAGATTCCTTACATGTGGGTCGTTACTTATCTCAGCATCTCAGGAGTACCTGAGCTAATTCCCACAGGGCACTTAGAACCATGCCTGGCACACGGTAAGTGCCACCACAGCAAGGTTGGCTAGCACAGGAGAGCTTATGGGGTCCGGCAGGTTGTCTTTTTCTGGGGAAGGCCAGCCTTCCCACACAGGGCGGTAGAAAGCTCCTTTGTGGGCCTCTAACTGCAGGCCTCTCTCACTCTGCTCACTGTGGCACACTTGGTAATGCTATTCCCTCTGCCTGCAACTCCCCTCTCCTTTTCCTGGGAACTACTCGAGTTGGATGTCCAGAGGGCTGGAAGGCAGATTCCTGAGCCACCCTAGAGTATTCCTGGGGGAGTATTTGTACAGCAGAGGCAGGCAAAGAAACCTTTATTACCTGTTGGGACTTTGGACTCAAACCCCAACAGTAAGCCCCGACTCCCCTGGGGGCCACACTGGACCCATGCAGCACTGGGTCCTGGTTCCTTTGCCCCTGGGTCCCCTCTAGTTCTTGCTTGTCACTCTATGAAGGGAGTGGGGAGAGAGGAAAAATGAACTTCCTTCCCAATAGGAAGAAACCCAGGCCCCCATCTTACCTTACATGTCCGAGAGAGAAGAAATAGGCACTAACCTTTAACTCATTTGCTTCACACACTGGGTTCCACCCCCAGGAACTTTGGCTTAATTCAGTATCCTTGTATTGGACCAATCCATGCCATCCCCTCCTCCTCCTTAGGGGAAAGGCAGTCACCACCTTCCTCAGCCAATGATTGCCTTTTTTTTTTTTCTGTCATATTAGAGATTGATTGATCCCAGGGCCATTCTGCCCCTGAGCTACAGTACCTCCAGGCCTGTTTTATTTTTCATTTTGAAACATGGTCTCACCAAGTTGCGGAGGGCCTTGCTAAATTGCTGAGGTTGGCCTTGAATCTGTGATCCTCTTGTCTCTCTCTCCTAAATCCTGGGATTATAGGCACACACCACTGCACCTGGCCTGTATGGGTCTTCTTGACCCCTCCACCCACCAACTGCTGTGTGCTGTCCAAGGAATATGGACATATATTACAGATTATATAATATAGGCACATGAGATATTTTAATGGTGCCCTGTAATGATCAGTACCCTGCTGGATTGATAGCCATAGCTCAGTGACTCACTGGATGAGTTTGGTGAGAATGTTCACCTCTCAGGCTCCTTTTACTTGGTCTGGATGAGAGGGGTGCAGGGGTAAGGAAAGTGATGAGAAGGAGGGGGCCCCGGAGGGGAGTGTAAGTTTCATATGGTGAGATGAATCTAAAGGATTACGAAGCCTGAAGACTTATTGGCGACTTCAAGGTGGGTAAAGGTAAAAGGGGCTGGGAGCACCAATTCGGTCTGGGAGCAAACGAGACAAGGGAGCAGGCTCAGAGAGGGACTGGCCCACATTCTTCCCTGGACTGGGTCCTGCTCATGTCTGAGAGGCCAGGCTCTAGCATGGAGCAGATATTATGAAGGCTGACTGAAGAGCTGACTGCTGAATTTTAACTCATTTTCTTGAAGCCTCTAAAAAGGTACCGTTTCTCCTCTTTAGAAGACATGAGTTTGGGGCAATTCAGGGATGAACTGAGGTAAAGTTAAATGGGGGTAAGGTTATTGGACTAAAATGAAGATTTTAGGACAGATAGCTCTGATGGAACTTGGATGTAGGGAGTGGGTGTCTGGAAGAGTGGCTTTGGAAAGGCGTGGACTGCTCAAAGGTAGAATAAAGCAATTCTAACTCCTTCCCATCCCTCTCCTTCACAATGGAAAAGTCTCAGTCTACTGCCTGTTCTGCCACAACTTAGCCTGAAATACAAGGTGGGATAAGACAAAAGGTCCTGTCCACACCTCCAAGACAAACAGGCTGTGGGCACAGGCTTGCACCAATGACCAGCCAGAATGTCTGACTTCAGACTCAATGAATCCCAGACTTACTCCATGACAACTTATTCCAAATCTTACCATGTAACTGACATATTTGATTTTCCATCTCCACTCCCACTACTCACTATGCTCTCACTGGGACTACTATTCTTTTCTATCCACACTGGCTCTCTAATCCATTCTCCTCCGGGAAGAACTTTCCAGAATCAACCTCTTCAGTGACTCAATTCCGCTCCTTTTTAGATACTCACCTCTCACTTTCTCTGCTATAGCCAGCGGTGTTTTCCTTCCTTAGTTCCTTTCATCCTTTAGTTCTTTTTTTCTCTTCCCCTTCTTCTTCTTTCTCTCTCCTGGGGATTGAACCTAGAATATTTAGCCTCAAGGCTCTACCCCGTCCGTATTTTTTATTGTTTTGTGTGTGGTACCGGGGATTGAACCCAGGGGCATTCTACCTCTAAGCTACACCCCCAGCCTTTTTTAAATTTAGAAACAGGATCTCACTAAATCATGGAGGCCTTGATAAGTTGCTGAGGCTGGCTGAGAACCTACGCTCCTCCTGTCTCAGCTTTCCAAGTACTAGGATTACAAGCATGTGGCACCACACCCAGGTCCTTTTTTATTTTGAAACAAGGTCTTATACTAGGTTGCTGAGGCTGAACTTAAACCTGTAATCCTCTTATTGGGATTACAGGCACATGTTGCCATACCCAGCTTCATCCTTCAGTTTTTGACATAGATGTTCATCTTTAGGAGATCCTCTCTACTCCAGCCCCCTAGTGTACACTCCTGGAGCTCGCTTCGCCTTTCCTCCATGACACTCACCCCAAATGTAATCTGTAGTTACCTGTTAAATGTTAGATTGGCCGTGTGGTCCCCACATCCTAGGGTTCATGGGCCCCGTCTCTCATTTTTTGCTGTCTTCACATTTTCTGAGAATCAAGCCCTGTTTTGGGACTAGGCCACCCTACCAAGTAGACGGGTCCTGCTTTCTCTCTCATCTATGTAAACCCATTGACGGTAGACTACAGTCCATTCAGGGGTGAAGGAAGCAAAAGAGAGCTGAAGAGGCCACCATGCGAGAGAAGAGCCCAGAGTAATCTGGCAAGACTTGAAAAATCGAATGATGGATGCCTGTATGTAAGGTATGTGGAGCAGGGCGGCTTTAGAAAGATATGTACTACTTCAAAGTAGACTAAAAGCAATCCTAAGTCCCAACTCCTTTTTATCACCCTTCTGCAATGCCTAGATTGCTTTGCAGATTTACTTCTGCGTTATGTCAAGCAAGAGTTCCTGGTTCACCTCTTGTCAGTTTCCATCTGTTGATCTAGGCAAGCTGCCCCTCCCTGAAACACAAAGGAGGGACTAATGGGAGAATCAAGCATATGGTGAGCAGTGACTGGAGTACCCATTCCAGCAGGCTTGGTGAGGAAAGCTAATATTTGAAAAACTATGGTTTATCAGATTGTTGAGTTATGGGAAATCCTAATTTATTTTACATTGTGTGTGTGTGTGTGTGTGTGTGTGTGTGTGTATGTGTGTGTGTGTTTGTGGTGCTGGGGATTGAACCCAGGGGCATTCTGTTTCCGAGCTATATCCTTAGCCCTTTTTATTTGGAAACAGGGTCTTACTAAGTTGCTAAGGATGTCCTGGAACCTGTAATCTTACTGTCTCAGTCTTCCAAATATTGAGATTGCAGGCATATGCCACCACACCCGGCATATGCCTTATTTTATCTTATCTTGTAGATGGCACCTAGGTCATTGTCAAAGATAAAAACCATAAACACATGTGGCTTATGCAGTATGATTTTTCTGTTCCTGATTTGCCCATCTTCATAGGGTGAAGCTGGGTCATGTGTTTACTCTAGAGCTCCTACAGTTGAGAATGCTGTGCATTCTTAACTTAAAAGATTTAACTGCAGCCAGGCATGGTGGTGCACGCTTGTAACTTCCATAGTTGGGAGACTGAAACAGGAGGATTGCAGGTTTGAGGACTGCCTCAGCAGCAATGTAGCAAGACTCAGCAACCTAGTGAGACCCTGTTTCAAAAAAAAAAAAAAAACAAAAAAAAGGAAAACGTTATTAGCTTTTAGCCACAAAACTTACTCAGGCTTGAAGCAGAAAGGGTACTGAGTATGGTGTTAGGATTCTAAGAGCAAAAAAATGGCCTAGCATAATTATTTAATGTTTTTCCCATGAAATGGATCACTGCTGGCCTGTACTTCCCCTTAGCAAATTAGCAAAAGGTGTGTTCTCTGAGTGCAACCCTATCATAGCACATATCTTGGCAAGCTGAGCAAAGGCTAGATTTTAGCCGTCTCTCACTCTCCTCCCCCAGTTGGTGCCTCTGTGTAATGCACA
This sequence comes from Graphiurus murinus, assembly GCA_004027655.1. Classification (NCBI taxonomy): domain Eukaryota; kingdom Metazoa; phylum Chordata; class Mammalia; order Rodentia; family Gliridae; genus Graphiurus; species Graphiurus murinus. The sequence continues at coordinate 9,969 of PVLC010014238.1, forward strand.
AACTGCATGACTATACCTGGTGGCCCTTCCTTTCATAAATATCAACCAGGGATAAAACATTACCAGAAGTCTTATTCACAACAGTATCATTTAATACTTTCACCTACAATAGGTAATGAGTGCTGAAATATAGCCTAGATTATAGATTAGATAAAAATACATTATTTTGCTATTTTCTAGAAAAATGATTGTGGCATTGGCAAATCAAATGGAAAAAATGAAATGAACAGATCTGAGATGATCTGAAAATGGTTAGTTCCTTGTAAAGATTCAATACAATCTATGTGTTTATTAAATAATTACTAGAACAAACATCCGCAACAAATATGAAACTAGGCTACATTCACTTGAACAGGTTATCTGTTGGTCACACTGATAAGTGACTCAGAAATATTAGGTGTGGAAATGCTTAATAGTAAACAATGTCCAATCAGTACATTAAACAGAAATTGATAATAGTCTCTATTTCTTAAAATAGACTCACTTATTCATTTGTATGAATCCGTTGGTTCTAAAAAAAAGAGCTACAAAGAACCAGGACAACAGGACTAATTGTGGAAAGGATTTTGAACTTTTCCTTTTAGGAAGTAAAAAAAAAAAAGAGAAAAGAGAAAAATAAAACAATTGTACATGACCACAACAGCTTATTTGGCCCTGACAAGTATCATGTGGCACATATTATATGAAATGAGAAAAAATGGTCAAAAGATCTCAACTTTCTGGAAGTCAACCCCAAAGCAATTACAACTAGCATTTTTGGATTTTACAGTATAAAATAGTGTTCCCTTTATAATGAAAACAAAATCACAGACCTTGCCCATCGTAATTTTTCTCAGAAATTTAGGCACTTTGCAGTGGGCTGTTGCCAATTTTGTAAAACTGATGTGGAAAAATAATTTTATAGTGTAAATATTAAGCACAAGTCCTGTGATTACATTCAACAAACAAGTACACAGCGTCTAAGCCGTATAGAATATTTTCATTCTGACAAATACACACTACAATCATCTTGCAGAGAAGTGCACTGTACTTCCACATTCCACACTGCTCTTTTGCTGAAGGTCAGGAGCAGCAGAGGCAAACTCCCAGAACCCGAGAATATGCAGTTTCTGCCTCATCTTTCTGTTTAATAATACTCGTTTATGTAAATACCATCCTTGCCTTCCAGGCCACACTACTACAGATTGGATTTGGGTTGTAGTTTGCCAGTCCTTGGTCTAGAGTCTTTTATAACATAATATATCTTAATCACTTTCTTTTAGGTACAGATGATCTCACAATGAATGTTTATATTTATGTACTTAAAAGATTTCTCTAATTAATGTGCTCTGTCTAAACTTAGAATTCGGCACACTTACTCAACTTAAAAGTGGTGATCTGCAGATCTGACATTGCCCAGAAAAGTTTCAGAAGCTTTATGACTGTTCTGTGAATATTCAAGTTACCAAAGGCTAAATCTAGTTCAAGTATCAACATTGTGCTCTTCAAAAGCAATGAAGCAGGTCACAATGAACAGAGCACACAGCATGACCTGGGGCTGGGACTGTAATACAGACAGCTGCAGCTAAATGGAATGAATGGGGGAACTTTAGGTCACTTGCAGGCCTGTAATTAAATTTCTTGTTTCAGTTTTAGGGTTTTCTAACATGGTAATCAAATATAGCAGAAATTTTGTAGCTAGCAAAATTGCTTAAATTCTTTGGATATCCATCTCCTCCTTGGCTTCTCTGCCTATGACAAAAAGGACTATGCCGTGGTGAAATATGTCATCCCTTACATGTTCTTGTTTTCTTTCAACAGTGTCAAGGTCTCATGCCTAAGGAAAAGTTTATAGCCCAAAGTCAGAGATTTGTTTTCAGGGCGAATTTCAAGTGAAATAGTATCCTTATGTGGGTATCTGAGGCTGATTGGCCTAATAGTTTTTGAAAAATGGTTGTCCAGTGGCATGTTCACATAGACCTCAGCAATGCAAGCAACTCCCCCGAGTGGAACTATAATTACATGTTAAAAAGAAAAGAAAAAGGTGATTCCTTGTTCTTAAAGGAAGTGCAAGTTTAAAAAACAACATCGAAAATTTCCAGTTAGATGGATTATGATGACTACTTTTTTTTTTTTCCATTTTCCATTTCCTTCAATTTAACCAAACTTTAGTCATTTTTGCAAATTGTTAAGAGTACAGTGGATAAGCTGTAACTTTAGACATTGAAAAACAAGACACATTGGTCAAACTATATTATACCACTTACATGGCACACAATTTAAGATAGAGGTAGATCTGCAAATAGCCACATAGTTGACAATCCCGACTGCAATTGGTTCTCTCTGAAACATTAGTTGTACACAAATGCTTATCTAGTAGCACATCATAAGTATAGGACAAAAAAATTTCCTGTCATATAAATGTAGAGTTGGGAGTTGACACTGTCCAATTTAGCAACAAGTAATTGCTTTCAAGAGCAAAGAAAATATGGAATTCATAAGAACACCTTAAACTAAGCTTGGTGCAGTGGTGCACACCTGTAATCCTAGTACTTGGGAGGCTGAGACAGGAAGATCGCAGGTTTGAGGCCAACCTCAGCCACTTAGTGAGACACAGCAACTTAGTGTGACTCTGTTCCAAAATAAAAAATAAAATAGGACTGGGGTGTAACTCAGAGGTAATGCCCCTGAGTTCACTCTCCAGTACCAAAACAGAAAAGAAAAAGAAATAAAGAAAGCCTTAAAACAAATTATTAGACACATTTAGACTTTAGAAGCACTGGCTAATTTTGGAAGATGCTAATATTATAACAGAATTTAGTTATTATAGGCATCTTGAGACTTTCATGCACTATGCACTTAAGTTTTTGGTCCCTTAATTTCCCTTTTACTTATACCTCCTGCTTAGTGTAAGAAATTTTGCATTATGACTAAAACATAATATTTGATCCACTTCTGTTCAACCAAATACCACTATTTGGGTTTTCATTTGTAATTATTAAAACAAACAAACAAATAAACAAATGATCATCCTGTTAATCAGAGAGATCATTTTAGGTGGTAAGGATGTTTCTTGAAAGTATCAAGATGGGAGGGGGAAGGTAAAGTGAACAGGCTGATTAACACAAATACCTTTCGCCTACTTTTTTCTTAAAGTTTCGAAGTCAAGCTGGGCGTGGTGGCGCACGCTTGTAATCCCAGCATTCGGGAGGCTGAGACCGGAGGATCCAGGTTCGCGGCCAGGCCAGCCTCAGCTACCTAGTGAGGCACTCCACAACTTAGCGAGACCTGGTTTCAAAATAAAGAATAAAAAAATAGGGCTGGGGGTATAGCTCAGAGGTAGAATGCCCCTGAGTTCAATCCCCAGTACCGAAAAAAAAAAAAAAAAATTAGAAGTCAAATTGCTTTCGGTATTCTAGAGAAAAAATGGCAACACAAGAAGGATATTTAAATGTGTAAGTTGCTTCTTTCATAGTCTCACAAAGTATTGTTTTCTAAAATGTAATTTGCTCTGGGCTCACAGATGAGCACCTTTCACATTAGCTGATAGGCAAACAAACCATTATTTGCTTGGTAGGAAACAGGCTTTTTGCAACATTTTAGTTAGCAGCAAGTTTTCAAAGCAAAGAAAGGGAAGGGAGGAGGGGGTAAGCATCCAACCCTATAATATCTACCTAGACTCCAAGAGGGCAAAAATAAAGCCATTGAAATAAAAGTGAATTTGCAATAGTCAGTAGTGATTTCCATACAATGCTGCAAAAAGCCTTGAGTATATTACTTGTTGCTAGTAAGAAAGCCTATGTGCGAGGCACAAACTGGGAAAATGAGAGTCATTTAAAAAGCCTCTTTTCTCTGCTTTTTGTTGAACACACCTAAAATGTCTTATGCTAAGCTTTCATGTCTGTCCTCACAACAGAAACAAAAGTTTCTAAGAACTGGCTGCAGTCTTACACTGCACCCAAGAGTGCTAATGCCTCTTCAGTGAGATGCTGAAAAATTTATTCAAGTGACTACTGGTAGTGGTGGCTGAACATTCAACACATTGCTCTAAAGGGCCTCTGTCTCAGTGTACCCTCTCTATGCCCTTAATCTGACTTTACTACTGCAGAACCTCAGTCTTAACAATGCTTAGCAGCATTGCCACAAAGGATGTGCCTTTGTTCCTATATATTCAGTTCTTCATGCAGAAGGGTATGTGACTGAACAGCACAAAAATATAATGGTGTGAAACAAATGAATTCATTATGAAGTGACAGCCCAAGATGGTTGGAGGTGAATGAAACTAGAAGTCAGAATCTTGTGGCTAAAGAAAGAATTTTATGGATTGCAGTGGAACTGTTTAGTTTTATACCCTTCTATGCATGACCAGGGTACTCCTAGATTTATGTTTTGCAAGTGTTGTTCTTGCTATAAAAGTAGATGGAACTATCTGCCTATATACATGTTGGTATGATAAGGGAAGGAAAATAGTACCAGGGCTAAAACTAAGGCCAACAGGTGAAGAAAACATTTTTTGGTTTCTTTATGTGCCAAGGTTACTTAATGAATATTGGAAAAATGACAGTATTTTACCAACTTTATATAAGAAAAAACCTGATTATCCTTTTGAAGCCATAGCGTAGGATTTAATCATTAGATATTAAATATCTGCTCCTTCACTTTATAATTGTGAAAAGTGAGTCAATTTGTTATACATTCAGACCCAAATTAGAACTAGCTGCCTTACAATGAAATTTTACTGCTATTTCTTAGCATTCAAACTCTTGGATGTTCTGCAAGTTACAAGTTAGAACTATTCTCATCAACCCTTTTATCTATTTCCATCAAAAAATGAAGGAGCAATGCCAGGCGCAGTGGCGCCTGCCTGTATTTCTAGCACTTGGGAGGTTGAGACAAGAGGGTCACAGGTTCAAGGTAGTCTTAGCAACTCAGTGGGACTTTCAGCAACTTAGCAAGACTCTGTTTTGAAATAAAAAATGAAAAGGGCTGGGGTGTGGCTCAAAGGTAGAACATCCCTGAATTCAATAGTCAGTAACACACATACACACACACACACAAACACACAGAGCAGATACTCCATTAATTAATTAATTGGTACTGGGGATTGAACCCAGAGGCATTCTACCTCCATGCTACACCTCTTTTTATTTTTTATTTGGAAGTAGAGTCTTGTTATATTGCTGAGGCTGGCCTCAAACTTGTGATTCTCCTGACTCAGCTTCTCAAGTACTGGGATTACAGGCATGTGCCATTGTGCCTGGCTAAGAGTAGATACTTTAATAAACTTTATGTAAATAGCATCCTGACCATTTTACCTCTAGTTAATTTGACATACTTCCTTGGGCATAATGATGGCCTCTCTGAGAACTGGAAAATACTGCATAATATAAAAAGTCAGACTTTTAAGACATTCCCTAATAACTTCAAATAAGTTATGCTAGGAGGATGGGGTAAGGGTAGCCTAGACTACCAATCATGTTTGCAATTCAAAGATCTGTAAAGATCAAAGGAAACAGCAACCATCTTTAACTGCCTGGAGGTGCAACATTCTGTAGGTATCCTGGTGGAACATCAGAAAGGATACACGGTGGTCCACCCACTCTGATTGGCCATGGGCAACATAGACACTCCAGAGCTCACAGTGAATCTTGGGAGGCAACAAGTAGAGGGTTATGTGTGAGCTTGCTTATGGCACTCCAAATAGCACTGTGACAGACAGTGAAGAACTACCTAGAATCCCACAGCTAGCTCTTCCCTGCCCCCACTCTTCACATTTTGGAAAATTATCTAGGAGGTTAATATGATGACAATAAGGGCTGGCTCACAGCTCACTATGTGGATACAGGGTTTTGCCTGCCCTTAATGACTATCTCCATCATTTAATCGAATATTAAGAAAGGTACAATTCATATGCAACCCTTGTTAAAAAAGGAAAAAAGATTAGTTTCCTATGACCAGCACAAACTGTTAACTTGTTAAGAAAAGCCCAATTTCCCCAGCATTCTAGAATATAAATACATATGTTTCTTTAAAAACATTTTAGGATGAGGAGGGCGAATGAGAGAAAGCCAGGAGCTAAACACCCAAACAGGCCCCATTTCTCATTCTCCATGGGGCTGGCAGCATTGGACAGAAAGTCACTCCTTTCCTGCAATGGTTATGATGTATTTGAATGTGTAGATCTTTACAGAGATTTCTTATTCATCCTGTTTGGCCTATGGTAGATGTTTTTTGTTTTCTTAGTGGAATAATTCATCAGTGCTTCCTAAGAGGCTCAAACATGATCACTGGCCAGATTCCGAAGAGAAACTGTGGAAATGAGACAAAAAGAGAGAAGATAAGATTATTCCATGTTATCCTTGAAAAGGAATGAGAAAGAATTTACGGGGCTGAGACTACAGTGCTTGGCAGGTTTGCTAGTGACCCTCTCAGTACTGGTAGCCTAAGCACAGCCAGAGCATACTCTTTCCAGACTTGCACCAGATCTCAGACTGATTTTCATTTAACTCATTCAAATTTGTTAGGAATCTACTTTGTCAAGAATGGAGATGGGAATTTAATTGGTAAGCCTTCAACCCACTCTGCAGTACAGCTATTCACAGATCCATTTTATTGTTGAAGCAACTAGGGCTTAAAGAAGAGACTTGTCCAAGATCATGTAGTAACAATTAGAAGACTTACGATTCGAAGCCTGATTATTTCAAAGCCTGTGTTTGCTCTACCTCTCCATTCCCTCCCCCTTTTCTTCTTTTACATCCATACCATCCTTCCAATACCCTTCCCCACCAAAACACACACACACACACACACACACACACACACACACACACACACACACACACACACACACGTGGCATGAACTTACCTTCACTTTTGGCCTATATCTCAGGTAAAGTGTTCTTGTATATAAACTAGAAGAAAAAGAAGAGAGGGAAGGCTCTTCAGACCAATTTGTAATCCATGCAAACTGGTTTACTGACAAAATTAACCACTGTGCCTTTGCATATACAACAAAAAACAACACTGGTATATCTTTTGTTCATTTAGTAACCTTTTTTTTGTGTGTGAACCTACTATATATATTTGGTAACATGTTAAAGAAGACAGAGAAATGATCAACTCCTAGACCATGACCTCAGTTTGTAGTTCAATAATGAGCATCCTACTAACGCTTGATATGATTCATATCACAATTAGATGTGCCATCTTTGAAGATATGTGGTAGTAAGCATTAAATACAGGTATCAGATATCCAGAAAGTCTCCTTAGTATTTAATTTAATTTGTTTTATTTTGTGGTACTGGAGATTGAGCCCAGGGACATTCTACCTCTGAGCTACACCCCCAGCCCTATTTTATTTTTATTTTTTTGCTGTACTGGGGATTGAACCCAGGGGCATTCTACCTCTAAGCTATACCATCAGCCCTATTTTATTTTGAAAACAGGGTCTCACTAAGTTGCAGAGGGCCTTGCTAAGTTGCTGAGACTGGCCTGTGATCTATCTTCTTGTCTCAGCCTCCCAAGTACTGACATTACAGGTGTGCACCACAATACCTGGCTTGCTTGCTTATTTATTTATTTATTTATTTATTTATTTATTTATTTATTTTTTACTTTTGTGAGTGTGGTGCCAGGGATTGAATCCAGGGGCATTCTAAGTAGTTGAGGCTGGTTGCAAACCTGTGATCTTCCTTTCTCAGCCTCAAAAGTACTGGGATTACAAGCATGCACCACCATGCCCGGCTTCCCTTAGTATTCCTTAAAGTGAGTCCCTACTGGAGATGAGATTAAATTATAAAGTCACTGTATACAGCAAAGCATAGTTGAATTTAACCCTGAAAAAAACATTAAACTGTTTGTAATATCTAGCATATAGAGTTTTAGGAATAGTAAGTATACTACTTAAATGTATTTGAGTAGTAACATGTATCATAATACAAATAAAATACATAATTTTATAGTATTTGAAACAAGAAAGAGAAGGTAAAAGAGTATAATAGTTGAATTGAAAATAGCCATGATGCCATTTTATAGTTATCTGAGACTGGAACTGTAAAGAGCAGCACTTTTGATATTCCTTTTTGAATACAGGCTCTCTCTTTTACTTTGACTTGTTAGTTTCTTTCAACCTTATCAATTATTGATGTTTTAAATATTTTATCAAACAACTAAAAACTAAAAAGTTGTCTTCAGCAGAAAATTTGTTTGCATAATCTAGGCTGACATTACTATTAAAGTAAGATCTGTTCAATTTCATCATTTCAACAATCTATAGGGTATTTAACAGAGTAGGAAATTGAGGCTTAGAGCCAAGTAAATAGTTTGGCTCAAGACTGTTACACAGTTATGAATTGATAGAACCATGATCCGGACTCAGATATTTTTACTCTACTGTGTTAACTCTTTGAAGAAAATATTAGTGCTTGTGTGTGTGTGTGGTATTAGGGATTGAACCCAGAGGCTTTCTAACTCTGAGTTACACCTCCATCCTATTTTATTTTGAAACAGTGTCTCTAAATTGCTAAGGCTGTCCTCAAACCTCCAACTCTCCTGTCTCAGCCTCCCAAGTACTGGGATTATAGGCATGCGCCACCAAGCTTGGCTATTAGTACAGTATTTAAGTCTTACAGGGCACATTTATCATATCATTAAATTCTCAAATCATCCTTCTGAAGGATTTTTATTCACATGATCCATTCAATGAGGTACCTATAGAAAAAAGCCTTTCATACAACTAAAGTTTAAACATCTAAGCTTCTTTTATTTTAGTTATTTAGAATGAAGTATATCTAAGACATATTCTATTCTTCCCTGCCTTTTAAAAAAATGATAGTAAGGGGCTTGGGAATATAGCTCTGTGACAGAGAGTTTGCCTAGGCCCGCACCAAGAAAAACAAAACAAAACACCCTGCCACAAAATCTAGTTAAATTTAAGCTTTCAGTTTTCTGTATTTACTTTACTCTACATGGAAACTAATTCTTACACACATTTATTAGTTATATAGGTATGACTTGTTTGTCTGTTTCACTTAAAATTATAGAGTATCTATATTGCTATATATTTTTTAAATTCATAACTTTAAATGGCAAAATGAAGGACTTATAATTTATTTTATGATTCTGCCTTAACTACTGAGTTCTATCATTGTTGTTTTGCTGGACTGAGTAACATTGTGATAAGCACTTTTATGTTTGAACACAAATTTTCATTTTTTGGATAATTTCTTTAGGATAAATTCCTAGGAATATAACTGGGACAAAAAAATATAAACATTTAAAATATTTTTATAGTGTTGGGGATAAAACTCAGGACCTCACACGTGCTAGGCAGGCACTCTACCACTGAGCTATATCCCCAGCCCACATTTTATTCTTTTTTTTTTTTTTTTTTTTGCGGTACTGGGGATTGGACTCAGGGGCATTATACCCCCGAGCTATACCCCAGCCCTATTTTTTATTCTTTTATTTTGAAACCACTCCCGGCAACATTTTATTCTTATGAACACATGTAACATCAAATTTCTTCTCAATGTGCTGGGCATGGTGGTGCATGCCTATAATCCCTGTACTTGAGAGACTGAGACAGAAGGATTACAGGTTTGAAGCCAACCTCAGCAACTTAGCAAGGCTCTCAGCAACTTAGTAAGATCCTGTTTTCTAAAAAAAAATAGTAATAAAATGGGGATGGAGGTGTAGCTTTCAGGAGAATGCTCTGGGTTCTATCCGTAGCACCACAACAAAATAAAACAAAAATTTCTCCTCAAACGAGTTGCATTAATTTATACTGCCAAGTAATGTGTAATCATACCATTCTTACTGCAACCTGAAGAATACAGAAGGGAATTTCAAAACACTGTAGCTCACTTTATAAAAAGTATCCTATTATTTTATTTTAAAATTATTTTTGAATAGATAATATGAAAAGTCTAAAAAAAAAAAAAAAGCAAAAGAACATATAGTAGAAAGGAAGTATCTATTTCTGATCCCCTGTTCCCAGGTGACTGATATTACTTACTAGTTTCCATACCCTTACACAGTTTATGTTTTTATAAGCACATACTGAGCTCTTTTTCACAAAAATGGGCGAATATATCATTGTTTTGTAGGCATTTCTTTGAGTATCAGCTAGATGAAAATTTTTCTATTCTTTCATTTACTACAAATACCCCTAAAACATATGGTCTCTCTCCCTTTTTAAAATTTAAAAATAGTTTCAAATTAACCGGGAGCCAGGCGTGGTGGTGCACGCTTGTAATCCCAGCATTTGGGAGGCTGAGACCGGAGGATCCAGGTTCCCGGCCAGCCTCAGCTACCTAAGTGAGGCACTCCGCAACTTAGTGAGACCCTGTTTCAAAATAAAGAATAAAAAATAGGGCTGGGGGTATAGCTCAGAGGTAGAATGTCCCTGAGTTCAATCCCCAGTACCGAAAAAAAAAAATTAATAGGCAAGATTGGTATGATAGGTTCCTGTATCCTCTTGTATTATCCATAAAGGAAAGGGGGACAGTAAAACACTATGTCCCTGAATGCCTTCTTTTCTGTTCCTAAAACCTTAACCAAGTTAAGGGAACATAGAGAACAAGCTTAGGCTGGAGAGTTCAGATACATATTATCTTGAAGGACACTGGCTTTCTCTCATGCACCCTGGGAATTAGGGCAGGATAGTGTTATCTGTAGAAAGCGACTTTCTTGCACATATGCCAGGACAGTTGGTCCTTGGGATGCTGGTCATACAAGCAAATTAAGCAAGCTGATGCTGATGATGTCACTGCTTCTGAAGTATAACATATAAAACCCAAGTGGGGCCTGGTGCAGAACTGAGGGCACCATGGAAAGGTACTTGTCTGGCAGGCCACCACTGGACAAAATAGCATGAGGGCAAGGAGGCACTGTCTTGCAAAGTACCATGAGAATGGAGGTGCTGTCAGACTGTTGCCATGGAACTCTTCTTGGAGCAGTCACTGATCTCTTGTAAGCATTCTCCCACAAACCATAGGTCTTCTATGTTGTCTCAAGGCACTTTATTTGGCCTGTCCAAAACCTACCCCATTGTCCTGGCACAACAGGGATGTGGACATGACAACTGGCGAGCTCAGTAGGAGGCCAAAGAAACTGCCATGGGCACCAAGACTATGGCAGCTGAGAAGGGGAGCTACGTGTGTGTGCATAACATGTGTGTGTGTGTGCATGTACCAACTCTGGGGATGGTCTTCCCTGCATGTGGGGAGGAGTGGCAGCTATAGTGGATGCCTGGAAGCCACTATGAGAGTCTGGTGATGCCTCCAAACATCCCAAGGATTAAGGGATGTACTTTTGCTTATGGGAAAGCAACATGGTCTAAAGACAAAGAAAGCCAGGTGTGGTGGCACACCTGGATCCTCCGGTCTCAGCCTCCCAAATGCTGGGATTACAAGCGTGCGCCACCACGCCTGGCAAAATCAAACTTTTAAAAATCACAAATCCATCTTGTCTTTGATTTGGGTATGGTCTAATTACTAAGGAACCATTTAGCAATAATGGCCTCATACACTTAAATATCCTATGAAATTCACTGCAAGTAATTAAGGGACTACTAATTCTGAGAACTATGCCACCAGTAAGGGAATGAGGGAAGAATTCTAAGTCAGGATGTCAAGTTCAGAGGAAAATTAAAATAAATCTCCTTGCTTTTGTAATATTTATAAAGAAAGTAGATGAAAGGGATAAGAATTAAAAGATTAACATTAAGTAAAAAGTGCATACAGAACTCAGAAATAACTTTTTCATTACATTGTATTCCAGTTCAATAAAAGGTTCACAAGGAAAGTAACCACTTAATGCAGAAGGCTAGTTAGATTGTTGCTGGTCAGACTTCTTGAGAGCAAAAGAATGAATATAGATAGACTTCTCTGGTTTAAACTTAATCATTTGTCTTGAAACAGGTTATTTTGTAAGTTATGCCTTGAAAATTCGAAGCAGAGAGTAAAATCACAGAAAGCCAGAAACTTCATCAATACATCTAGACAGATGTTTGCTTGTAGTTTTTGGTATCTAAAACCTTCTTTCCACACATCCCACAGATGCCCTTTTTGTAGGCACAGCCTTGGCAGTAATGAGAACCTGATTGTTGCACGGAACTTTTACAAATTCTGCAAGTGGAAAACTCATTCTTCCCATATAGATCAAATCTTGTATTTTTTTGAAGTCACAGCTTTATTTTCATTCTGCTTTCTTCCACCACTTTCTGTGGTACTTCTTGCCCCATCTTTCCATGTGTCTGGAGTGATCACAGTCCCAAGTTTCTTTTCACATTTTTTGCACACCATACTTCCACTCACCTTTTTGTCAGCCGCAGCGGTAGCTTAAACACATCAACACTACTGCAGGAGAAGGACTCCCCTTACCAACCCCTCACTTTTTAAAAAAATTTAAATCATGGTATCCCTAAAAACTTATCCCTTTGATGCATATTAAATAAGAGGCAAAAAGCTTTTTTAAAAAAAGTAAAAAACTAGTTTTTATTACCTGGCTTGGCCCTAATAAAAATTTAAAAATGAAGGTTTGTTCTGTAAGTAAATAAGAAAAGTTATCAAAAATCTAAATATTTGGGTTTTCCTTACTAAAAAATAAACAGTGGCAATGTCTGATATAGAGTCTGCCTCATGATGACAAGTGGCCACCTAAAACTATTTGTTTTAATGTCATTCAGGATTGGTGAACCCTGTCCCAAACATCCCCTGCTGTATAGGCTTCCATATTTGTGTCCTCTACTTTATAATCTATTACTCACTGGCACAAAACAGATGTCTATAATAGATTATGTCTTAATATCTAAAACTTTAAATCTGGAGCTATGTTTATTATCCTGTCTGTAAAGATAAAATGCCTGGCAACTTAAAGCCATGAGAGATTTGTTTGCTGTCTATTTTTATTTTTATTATTTTTTTTTGCGGTACTGGGGATTGAACTCAGGGGCATTCTACCTCTGAGCTACACCCCCAGCCCCATTTTTTATTCTTTATTTTGAAACAGAGTCTCACTAAGTTGTGGAGTGCCTCACTAGGTAGCTGAGGCTGGCCGCGAACCCGGATCCTCCGGTCTCAGCCTCCCGAATGCTGGGATTACAAGCGTGCGCCACCACGCCCGGCTTGCTGTCTATTTTTATGTGCTTATGTCCACAAGTATATTGCTTATATGGTACCCAAATTGGCTTATATAAATGAGCACTCATAAACTAAAAACAATGACAACAACATAAATGGATTCAAATACCTTTTAGTTCACATGACTTAAGTTCTTAAAAATTATTTTTTAATTTAAATTTGTTGATAAAAACAAAAGATGTTATTAAAATTATTAACATGATTATTTTCTAGGATGCTTGCCAATCAGGTGTATCTGTCTATTTTTGTTAGATGTTTAAAGTATAATGACCATTTTTGTTTAGGTTTCTTTCCTTTACAGGAAAGATGGCTTAAAATGCTAACTATGCTTGTTTAGCATCTTAGTTTTCATGGATAATCTAAAATAATTATTAAATGGGCAAATTAGGTAACTATAAATTATATAAATGTCTATCTTAAAAAATCTAATTTGTATATAAATAAGTTGAAATGCTCCATCACTCCTAAATGTTCCAGTGTGTGTTGCCACAAAACAAAGACATTAATATAATAGTACCATACAAGCCACACAGACCTCATTACAATCTTGCCAACTGTCCCAAAAGTTTCTCTTTCCTTTTTGAGCCAAGTTCCCATCCAGGAACATGCCTTGCAGGTTTTTTTTTGTTGTTGTTGTTTTATTTTGTTTTGCAGTGCTGGGGATGAAACCCAGGGCTTAGGGCATGCTAGGCAAGTGCTGTACCACTGAGTTATGTTCCCCCAACCCTGAATTTAGTTTTCATGTTATACCTTAACAGTCCTTTTTTTTGTGTGTGTGTGTTGGGGGGAAGGGGATACTAGGAATGGAACCCAGGGGCATTCTAACTCTCAGGTATAGCCCCAGCCTTATTTTACTTTTATTTGGAAACAGTGTCTCACCAAGTTGCTCGCAATGAAACTGTGATCCTCCTGTTTCAGCCTCCTAAGTATTGGTATTACAAGTGTGCATCACCATGCCTGGTTCTCTTAACAGTCTTTTTCTAATCAGAACAGTTTCTCAGTATTTCCTTGTGTCTCTTGCACCTGATGGTCTTAGAACAGGATTTTCTTTCTGTAGAATAACCTTTAACCTGGTCCTTCAATGTTTCCTCATGATCAGATCTAAGCCATTATGGATTCTAAGGGAATCTTTTATCCTCTTTCTACAAGTATTTCAGCTCTCTCAATTTCTGAAAAGAATTTGAGGATAAATATAGCCTGATCACCTGGTAAAGAATGAATGCATTCATTCATTAAATAATTTTATAGTACTTGCTGAGTGCTTACCATATGCCAGGCATTGTTCTAAGCAATTGGGAGAGTGGCAGTGAATAAGATAAAGTCCCTGTTCTCAAGGAACTTACAGTGTAGTTCTCTGAGAGAGGTAAACAAGTAAAACAAATACATAACTGGTTATATGCTTTGGTTGGTAAAGGGAGGGAGGGTGATATGGAGGTACAATTTATATGAGGTGTTCAGTGAGAGCACTGAGTCCTTTTTTGCTGTAAATGGCTGACTTTCAACTGATTCCTTATTAGTGAGCGCAGGGTAGAGATGTGGCCAATTTGTTTCTGGGAAGGAGCTAGATTAAGCTGGGGTCTTCAGGTTCTCATGCTTTCAGTCTGCTATGAAGGGGACCTGGCTGCCTATTTTTTTGTTGGTTTGTCTGTTACAACCCCCAGGCCTTTTTATCATTTATTTTGAGACAAGGTCTTGTTAAATTGCCCAGGCTGGCCTCAAACTTGCAACCCTCCTGTCTCAGCCTCTCAAGTACTGGGTTATAGGCATGGGTTACTGTGCTTGGCTTTGGGAAGGGATTTAAAAAAATTTTTTTTGAGTGTATGTGGTACTGGGGATTGAACCCTGGGGTATCCTACCTCTGAGCTAAACCTCCAGCCATTTTTATTTTGAGATAGGGTCTCGCTAATTACCATGTTCTGATCTCGAATCTGTGATCCTCTTGTCTCAGCCTCCCAAGTACTGGGATTACAGGCATGCACCACTGTGCCCAATTGGGAAGGAATTTCTTAAGGTCACCCAGTGTCAGAGGCAAAGCTGGAATGTAAGTTCCTGATTCTGTTTATAGTGTTTTATACTTACACCATTTTATTTCAAGAATGAAGGCAAAAAAGTAAAACCTCTCCAATACTAGGTTAGAAAAGTCTCTTGTTTCCTACCTGAAAAGGATGTGAAGATAAGAACCAAGGCCAGTTAAAATATGCCACCATGCGTGAAACTGTGTGGTAACACCTATAATAGGTGGCAAATTGTTTCGAAAGTCCCTGTGTGGAGAGGAAAAAAAAAATCACCATGCTAAAATTTAAAGATATTTAGCATTAATGTGGACAGTATTAAAGCATTCTGAAGTATCATTCTCAATAATAGTAATTACTGGATATCCTGAAGTCTGCCCTATTGTTTTTTAAAATATATCCTGAGGAATAGTATTCTCAGTAGAAGTTCCATGAAGAAATGATTCTGTATTCAAATTAGTGAGAAACATTATATCATTGTCCTCTTAAGGATTTTTAAAGCATATTAATAAGGCTTTGAAAAGACTTACTACAAATAAAATAATTTATCTTCATTTTTTTTTTCCGGGTAACTACTAATTCACAGAACTTGTTTTTTCAGAGAATACTTATTAACACTACATGGAACAAGTAATTTCTGGAACATACTTTGGGAAAAACAGGTCTAGTTAACTATCTACTCAAGAAAATGGAGATACATGCTTTTCCTGTAGTAACTATTATTTTACCTCACACTCACTGATTCTTTTAGGAGGCTATTATTAGCTTTGTTTTATAAATTAGGAACATAAAATTTAAAAGTCAGTTGCCTAAATCACTCAGCTAGTGGCACAGCTGGATCTCAATTTCTAAAATTTTTTTGGTGGTACTAGGGATTGAACCCATGAAAGGCAGTACTCTATCACTGAGCTGTATTCCCAGCTCCCTCCCACTCTTAAAATTTTTTATTTTGAGACTGTCTCACTATGTTGTCTGGGCTGGCCTTGAATTGCAATCCTGTTTCAGCCTTCCAAGCAGCTGGGATTACAGGTGTAAGTGTTACTGTGCACAGCTTGTATATATTTAAAAAAATGTCAACATCCTCTTTTCTCTTTTATCTTGAGATAGTATCCTGCTAAATTTCCCAGGTTGGGCTTGAACTTGCAGTCCTCCTGCCTTAGTTTCCTGAGTAGCTGGGATTACAGGTGTGTGCCACCTTGCCTGACTCAGAGAACTGATATATCTATATGCTTATGAAACTCTCTGCTTAGTAGAATGATTCCAAAAACATTTTTCAAGGAATGAAAATATATCTTACCTTAGTGAATCACAAAAGATGTTATCTATGTTCCATAATAAAAATCCCAATAAAAATAAGCCCAAGGATGTATAACCCAGTCCTCTAAGCCATGGATAAACCCTGTGGAAGGAAAAAAAAAGCAAAATGAAGTTTTCTCAAGTCATGTCATGATCACACATAGCTTGAAGTCATAGCTTTCATAAGGAAAGGTTTTTATTAGTACTAAAAAAATTAATCTATTCAATTCTTTAATGAATTTGTCAAATTACCCTTCCTCCCTCCTTCTCTTTCTTCTGAGATGGGTCTTGCTATGTTGCCCAAGCTGGTCTCAAACTCCTGGGCTCAAGTGATCCTCCTGCCTCAGCCTCCTGAGCAGCTAAGATTATAGATGTGAACTACTGGGTCTGGCCATTTGCCAAATATAGTTATTAAAAGATATTGAGAAAGAATGGGCCACCAAGACTTTGCTAAGTATATTGTGGGAAGGTAATCTGAAAGCACCCAATGACTTTTTCAGTGCCATGGAGGAGATGGGGACGGTAGATTAGAATTAACATGGAGTAGCTGGGCGTGGTGGCGCACGCTTGTAATCCCAGTATTTGGGAGGCTGAGACCAGAGGATCTGGGTTCTCGGCCAGCCTCAGCTACCTAGTGAGGCCCTCCACAACTTAGTGAGACCCTGTTTCAAAATAAAGAATAAAAAATAGGGCTGGGGGTGTAGCTCAGAGGTAGAATGCCCCTGAGTTCAATCCCCAGAACCGCAAAAAAAAAAAAAAATAAATAAATAAATAAATAAATAAATAAAAAGAATTAACATGGACTGACTCATATACTTTTAGGCACACACGTACGCGCGCGCGCACACACACACACACACACACACACACACACACACAGAGTAAATCACTTAATAATATATTCTGAATGCTTACTATGTGCCAGGCATTGTTCTGAACATTTGTGAGGTTAGCAGTGAATAAGACAAAGTTTCAGCTCTCAAGAAACTTACAGCATGGCTGGGAGGATAAATAAGTAAATATGTAACTGGTTATAAATGTTTTGAACAAAAAGCCCTAGTAAGGGGAGGGTAATGCGGAGGTATTATTTGGACGGGTTATGCATACACACACATACTCCAAAATCTTTAAATCAACTCTGTCAAGTTTATTCTTTTTACTTCACTAATGAGGAAACTGAAGCTTGGTGAGTTACTCAAGATAATGATAGTACCTTATTTTTATATAATACCTTTAATGAGATAAACTATGCATGCAACATGTACACCTGATGAGTACATCTGTATATACCCATGAAACTACCACCCTAATCAAGATAATAAATTTTCCATCACCTCCAGAAGCAGTTTGTAGTTTTCGGAATGGAATCATAGCATATGTATGTCCCCCTCATCCTCCATACTGGGGATTGAACTTGGGCATTTCTACCTCTGAGCTACATCTCAGCCCTTGCTAAGGGTCTTGCTAAGTTTCTGAGGGTGGCCTTGAACCTGCAATCCTCTTGTCTCAATGTCCCAAGTATTGGAATTACAAGTGTGCCAAGCTCATATACACTTTTTATTGTATGGATTTTTCCTTTGGCATTTTGAGATTTATCTATGCCTTTATGTGTATTAGTATTTCATTTCCTTTTATTGCTGAGTAGTATTCATTACATGGATGTAGCACAATTTATCTGTCCAAATACTAGTGTACATTTTCATTTCTAGTTTTTTACCATTACAAATAAAGCAGTTTTGGACATTCATAATTAAGACCTTGTATGGAAATATGCTTTCATTTCTCTTGGGTAGAGAGCTAGAAGAATGGCTGAGTTCAGTGGCAGATAAATGTTTGACTTTTCTTTTTTTCAGAGACATAGATTTATTTAAGAGGTAAGAAATACACATTCAAGGGAGAATGAAGGTGACCCCAAAAGTGAGATGAAAAATGTTTTGACCTAAAATTTTTTTTGGTACTGGGGACTAAAATGCAGGGGTACCCTCCACTGAGCTATATCTCCGGCCCTTTAAATTTTATTTTAAAACAGGTCTTGCCAGGTTACACAGGCTGGGCTTGAAATAGCATCCCCCTGCCTCAGCCTCCAAATAGCTGTCAATACAGGCTTATGCCACCTTGCCTGGCTAAAAGTTTGACTTTTTAAGATACTGCCAAACTGTTTGTGTGTGTGTGGTCCTGGTGATTGAACCTACAGCCTTGCACATGGTAGGCAAGCATGCTACCACTGAGCTACATCCCCAGGTCCCAAAATGTTTTCCCAAGTGATGGTACCAAACTATATTTCCACCAATTCCAAATCTTCAATGCTTAGCTATGTCAGTTCTTTTCATTTTAGCTGTTCAAGCAGTGGCATCTCATTGTCGCTTTCTTTTTTCTTTTCTTGTGGTACTGAGGATTGAACCCAGGGTTGCTCTACTACTGAATGACATCGCCAGCCCTTATTACTTTGAGACAGGGTCTTGCTAAGTTGCCCCGGCTGGCCTCGGACTTGTGATGCTCCTGCTTCAATCTTCCCCAGTCATTGAGAATAAAGGTGTGTGCCATCATTCCCAGACTTTTTTTTTTTTTCTTTCTTTCTTTCTTTCTTTTTTTTTTTTTGTGATACTAGGTACTGAACCTAGGGGCATTCTACCTCTGAGCTATATATCTAGCCCTTTTTTTATTTTTATTTTTTGTTTTGAAACAGGGTCTTGCTAGGTTGCTGAGGGCTTCACTAAGTTGCTAAAGCTATCCTCCAACCTACGATCCTCGTATCTCAGCCTCCCAAGTACTGGGATTACAGGTATGAACCACTGTGCCTGGAAGGCTCATTGTTTTTAAATCTGCATTTCTCTAATGTTATTGAGCATCTTTTTTCCCCTTTAATATTTATTTTTATTTTGAATAGGGTCTCACTAGGTTATGGAGAGTCTCACTAGGTTGTTGAGGCTAGTCTCATACCTGTGATCCTCTTGTTTCAGCTTCCCAAGTACTGGGATTACAAGTTTATACCACCAGGCCCAATGGAAATTCTTTTTTCTTTATCTAGTCATACTGGGGACTGAACTCAGAACCTCATGCATGCTAGGCAAGCGCTCTACCACTGAGCCACAATCCCAATTAGTATCTTTTCATGTAGTTATTTGTCATCCATATATCTTTGATGCAGTACTTACTGTTTGTAATCCTCCTGTCTCAGCCTCCCAGGTACTGAGATTACAGGTGTATGCCACTGCACCCAGTGAAGTTTCCTTTTATTACTAGTTTTGTAAGGTCTTTTGTTTTTATTTTTATTTGTTTTTTCATAAGATCATAAGTAGGTGTTGAATTTTACAAATGATTTCTGTAAACCTACTGGTATAATCATGCAGTTTTTCTCTTATTTTTTAAATATGATGAATAGCAATAACAGATCTTTTCAAATATTTTATTTTAATTATAAGTATTTGCCTATAAATGAATACAAAAGCTGATTAAAAACCAGCAGAAAAGCACAAACCTGACAAAGTATGAAAAGGGCATTACTACCACTATTTGATGTGTGTTCTTAATAGAAGATGAGCTTAAGAGATTCCCAGTCCAGTTACAGCCTTTCAGAGAGTTTATCACAACCCCCATTTGGGGAAGACAAGAATGAGTCTCAAGGCACCTGGTGGGGTGGCTTTGTGTGGAATGTGACAAATATATGGTCAGTGGGAGTGTAGTGCTGTTTTCTGCTTCTAAACTTACTTACCATGGCCAATCTTCAGTTCTCAGTAGTTCAAAGCAAAATTCTTCTGTGGGGTGAAATGTATGTCTTTGGTTATCCAGGTAGCAGGGCACGGAGGAGAGAGCAAGAACTTCATCAGCACATTGTCCATGCTTGCAAGCTAAGTATAGATATAATTCTGGGGACATACTATCCATGTATTATCAGGTGCTAGAGTAGAGTATAAAACACAGAAGGCCCTCAAAATATCTGTGCTGGAGTCAACACTGCTTCTTTTGGACTGGCTGCCCATCCAGTATACAGCCATCATCTGAGAAGTCCTCTGGATTGGATGTCCTGTCTTAAATCTCATGCTTTTCTCCTTTTTGTATTACTCTCTCATTTTGTGAAATACATTCTCTATTAGGAGAGAGTTCCTGAGCAATAGTTTATGGAATTTAAGTTTGAGAACTTTAATGGATGAAAAACTATTTTTCTATGTATTGTACTGATAGTTGGCTGATTATAGGACGTACTTGTGCATTTGCATGTGCAAACTGGTTATTGAGCCCAGGGGTGCTCTGCCACTGAGCAACACTTCCATCCTTTTTATTTTGAAATAGGATCTCGCTAAGTTACTATAAACTGGCCTCAAACCTCAAATCTGTGATCCCCCTGTCTCAGTCTCTCAAGCACTGGGATTATACAATGTATTACTATGCCACTTGATAATACAAATCTTTTTTTTTCAGGTTAGAAGTCTATTTTTTTTTTTTTTTAATGTGGTACTGGGAATTGAACCCAGGGGAATACTACCTCCAAGCTACACTCCCAGCTCTTTCTAAGTTGCTGAGGCTGTTTTCGAATGTGTGATCCTTCTTTCTCAGCTTCCTACATACTGAGATTACAGGTGTGTGCCATCACACCCAATTTATCCTTCTTCTTTTCCTTTCCTTCTACTCCTCTTTCCCCTCACCCTCTCCTTCTGACTGAACCTATGGGCATTCTACCTTCGAGCTACACACCCAGTTCTGTTTTATTTTTTATTTTGAAACAGGGTCTCACTAAGTTGCAGAGGGCCTCACTAAGTTGCTGAGGTTGGCTTCAAATCACGATTCTCCTGTCTCAGCTTCCTAAGTGCTGGGATTACAGGCATGTGCCACTGTGACTGGCAGAAACCATTTTTCTCTAGAAATTTGAAGACATTGATCTACTGTCTCCTAGTTTTTAATGTTGCCTTGGTAAGTCCAAAGCATTCTGATTCCCAATCCTTTCTATGTTTACTTGTTCCTAAATTCCATAAACTTGTCCAAACTTGTTACAGAATTCTGAAACTGGCACAGATATATTTCTTCTATCCATTGTTAGTGGACTCTTTCATTCTAATAACTCATGTCCTTCAATTATAGGATATTTTTCTTGATTTATTTTGGTGATATTCTCTTCTATTTTGTCTATACTCTGCCTCTCACCCCTTTTTGTGGTACTGGTGATTTTGTACTAGGGGCTTGCTTGCACATGAGAGGCAAGGACTCTACCACTAAGACACATCCTCAGCCTTTTCAAATTTATTTTTCCTTTTTTGTTTTGTTTTGTGGTACTGAGGATTGAACCCAGTGGCATTCTACCTCCGAGCTACACACCCAGCCCTATTTTTAAATTCTGAAACAGGGTCTCGCTGAATTGTTACGGGTCTAAATTGCTGAAGACTCAAACCTGTGATCCTCCTGTCTTATCCTACCAAGTACTGAGATTATAGGCATGTGCCACAATTCCCAGATTATCTTCTTATTTTAAGACAGAGTCTAGCTAAATTGTCCAGGCTAACCTTCAATTTGTGAGTTTGTGGAGAGGCTACTGTGGAGTAGCTGGACTTACAGGCCTGTGCAGCCATGCTTGACTTCTGGCCCTTTAAAATGTTGGTTCTTCTTTTCTGGTTCAATATTATCTATTTAGTAATATTCCTCTGAAGATTCTTTTAGTTTCCATTTTTTTCTCCCTTTGTCCTATACTCAAAGTAGATTTTTAAAATATATTTTTATTGGTGCATTGTAGCCTCACATCATAATGTAGTTCAAAGTGATAGCAACATACATGCACACAGCACTTGGTGAGCCTGTCCCTCGCTCCCTCTCTACTCCCTCCCCTTCCCTGTACATGATATTGTGATTGGCACTGTTATTCTCACATATGTACATACACCAATGGAGGTGTTTCCTTTATTAATTCTCCCCTTTCATCTCCTAGACCCCCTACATCACTCCACTGGGGTTTCTCCTCCATTACTCAAAATGGATTATTTATTTTTTGTTTTTGTACTGGAAGTTGAATCCAAGGGCATTCTACCTCTGAGCTAGATCCTCCATCCTTTTTTATTTTGAAACAGGGTCTCGCAACATAGCTACATTGCTAAGACTGGACTGGTCTTGAATCTACAATCCTTTTTGTCTCAGTCTCTCAAGTACTGGGATTACAGGTGTGAGCCACCACATCCAGCTTGGATTTTTATGTTTTATTAAAAAGATTTTTTGGTACTGGGGATTGAATGCTGGATGTGGTGGCTCACACCTGTAATCCCAGTACTTTTTATTTTGAAATATGATCTTGCTAAGTTGCTGAGGCTGGCTTGGAACTTGCAATCCTCTTATCTCAGACTCCCAAATACTGGGTTTTAGGCATATTTGATATTTGTTGTTTTGAAATTTTTTTCTTCCTACATAATTTCCCTGAGCTATATACCTAGCTCTTTTTATTGAGGCAGAATCTCACTCAAACTTGTGATCTGCCTGCCTCAAGCCTCCTGCATAGCTGGGATTATAGGCATACATCACTGCACCCAGCTGTCTCATTTTTAAGTCTGAAAAGAAACTAAGAATATGACTACAGCCCTAAGCTTGTGTTTCAGGTCTTTGGTATCCTTCACTGTAGTTATTTTGCTGTGCCAGTTTTTGGAGAATTCCCAGTATCAGTATTTTTTTTTTTTTTTTAGATTATTTAGGATTGTTCACGTACCCTAAAAGACTTTCAATTTTCTGCCTGGAAGCGTTTGCATTCAACATTCAGAATGTATAAGGTTATCAAATTTCCTTGACTTCTATGGTATTCATATGCTCAAGAGTGCCTGGCAAAATCCAATCTAGACAGGCCATTTAACATTTCCAGAGATAAACAAACCTTCAGACTTCAGCAGTTGCTCAGTGCTGTGGAGTGGATGAGAGGATTGAGGTATCTAACGCTTCTTGAATACTTTTTAACCAGTCCTCCTTTATCTCCTTCCTCATTCCCTTTTCCAAACTGCCTGTTGGTGTGACTGCCTGACACTGGAAAAAATTCTGTGATATAAGTGGAGTGTCGGTGGCTTAGAATTTGGTGTTCTTGGCTCAGTTTAAGACAGTTAGCAGGAGTCTACCTACCTTCAGGTTTCTAACATTATTGAGTCTTCTTGTGGGCTTATGCTTTTTAAATGAATTTCTTTAGCCAGGCATGGTTGCTCATTCCTATAATTCCAGTACTTAGGAGACTGAGACAAGAGTATCACAGGTTTGAGGTCAGCCTCAGCAATTTAATGAGGCCCTCAGCAACTTAGGGAGACCCTGTTTCAAAATAAAAAATAAACCAGGTGCGTGGTTATAATCCCAGCACTTGGGAGGCTAACAAAAGGAATGCAGAAGTAGTGAGACTCTCACCAACATAGTGACACCCTGTTTCAAAATAAAAATAAAAAAGTGCCGGGCGTGGTGGCGCACGCTTGTAATTCCAGCATTCGGGAGGCTGAGACCGGAGGATCCGGGTTCGCGGCCAGCCTCAGCTACCTAGTGAGGCACTCCGCAACTTAGTGAGACCCGGTTTCAAAATAAGGAATAAAAAATAGGGCTGGGGGTATAGCTCGGAGGTAGAATGCCCCGGAGTTCAAC
>PVLC010014239.1:0-39719 GCA_004027655.1 Graphiurus murinus
CAGCTACTTAGTGAGGCCCTCTGCAACTTAGTGCAACCCTGTTTCAAAATAAAGAATAATAATAGGACTGGGGGTATAGCTCAGAGGTAGAATGCCTCTGGGTTCAATCCCCAATTCCTAAAATGTGTGTGTGTGTGTGTGTGTGTGTGTGTGTGTGTGTGTGTGTGTGTGTGTGTGTGTGTGCTGGAGATTGAACCCAGGAGCACAGTACCTCAAAATCATACTTCCAAGCTACACTCCCAGGCCTTTTTATTTTGAAACAGGATCTTGCTATGTTACTGAAGCTGTCCCTGAGCCTAGTACTCAGTCTCCTAAGTACTAGGATTATAGGCATGTGCCATTATACCCGGCTATGTTTATTTTATTTTGAAACAGGGTCTTGCTAAATTGCCCTAGCTGGCCTCTAACTTATGATCTTCCTGCCTCAGCCTCCTGAGTCGCTGGGATTATAGGTGTGTATGACTTCTGACAGTACAAAATACTCCTATCACTGGGCCTGAGCAATGAGGAATCACAGACTCATTTACTCACTTAACTAATATTTATTGAGCACTTACTGTGCACCAGGCACTCTGCGAGGTGCTGGGGATGCAGAAGTGAATGAGGTCCAGACCCTCCTGAAGATTATATCCTGTTCCCAAGCAGAGAAGGAGCTTTCTAGGAAGAGATTGGGCTGGGATAGCAAGCTAGGTTCCAATGGAGTCCACAAGTCCTCCACAGTCAGATGCCCCACCTCTGCCATGTATACAGAGCCCTTCCAAGAAAAGCCCCCACCGATCCTTCCTAGGGCCGCCCTGTGGCTGGGTGCTTCCAGGATGTGAGAAGAGCAGGTGCTTCCCACGTGTCAGTTGTTCCCATCTGATCATCATGCCAACATTCTGCCATAGTTTCATCATCCCTGTTGCATTATTTAGCTGCTATTTTTTCTTGGTGCTGCAGATTGAACCTAGGGGCATTCTACCTTTGAGCTATATCCCCAGCCCTCTTTATTTTTTATTTTGAAATGAGGTTTCACTAAATTGCAGAGGCTGCCCTCAAACCTGCAATCCCCCAGTCTTAGGTTTGTTGTTCACCTTTGTTGAAAAATGGCTTTGATCACCTGCTTTGGGCTAGACCCTATTCTTACAGAGAGGCCAGGAGGAAGAAAGGAAGAAGAGCAAGTGACGAGATGGTGGACGAACCCTCTTATGCTGAGTGACCCTCTCTCGTGACCCCTACTCTTCCAATCATTGGTTAATCAATCATTCTCCTTTGCAAAAAGCTTAGGGCAATGGTGAAGGTTCTGGGTGCCTGGGCACACCAAAGAAGGCAGAATCTGGGCAGGAAACTGCATACCATGGAAATCCTGGGGATCCTTAGTATTCTCTTAAGATTTAAGCCACATTTACCTATATTGGTGAGGACAGGGATCCTGGATCATAATGACTTCAAGACCCTAGTCCAGTGACTTCATAGTGCCTCAGTTTCCCCATTTTGCAAACAGGGAAAGGAAAGAGAAAAGGCTCTTCCTCACACAGTGGTCATGGGGATTAACTGAGACAAATATGTGAGTGGACTTTGGTAAAGGCTTATTCAAATATTGTCATGACTATTCAACAAATTCAGTAAACATTACTTTGGCTCCATTGGTGCATGGGGTAGTATTCCAGGAACTTAGGCAAGGGAGAAGGGAAGTCATGGGTGTGGAAGGGTGTGCAGAGATGAGGGTGTGCAGTTCTTACAGTCTAGGGCTGGAAGCAGACAAACACTGTGGGATGAACGATATGAAATTGCCAACATTCAGGCTGGGGGTGTGGCTCAGTGATAGAGTGTTTGACTAGAATGCTAGAATGCGTGAGGTCTTAGGCTCCCTCCCCAGCACAGGAAAGAAGGAAGGAAGAGACAGAGACAAACCTGTGTTCTATCCTCAGCACAGCAAGAGAGAGAGAGACAGAGAGAGAGAGAGAGAGAGAGAGAGAGAGAGAGAGAGAGAGAGAGAGAGAGAGAGAGAGCCCTGAGGTTTATAAGAAAGAAAGAGAGAGGGACGGACGGAGGGTCTCAAACGATAGGTTGCACTGCAATAGGCTGAAAACCAGAAACAAAAGTCTCACAGGCTAGTGGGATACAGCATAAACAAAGACATGGAGCTAGCGGCAGAGAGCCTTCTTGGGAGGAAACCTTGGCCTGTGCTGCTGAAGGCATGAGGCACCTGGGCAAATGCACTACAGAGGAGCCCACAGAGCTAGGTGGGATGTTTTGTGGAGGGTCTTAGCTGCTGACTTTGGAACTGACCTTGGTGGCTACCATTCCTCCCGGCCTGTGCAACAAGTGGCCCACAGTCAGCCAGCAACCTTCCTACTTTACCAGAAACGGCTGAAATGGCATCAGGAGAAATCATATTTAGCAAAAAAAACAAACCAAACCAAAACAAAAACTACTGGTATTGAACTGTGAGAATGTGTTCTAGAATGACTGAAGAAGGCTGAGGAATCTCTTCCCCTGGAGACCTTGAAAAGTGGGGAAGATTCTCATCTGTCTGGTTCCAGAACAATTCTGCCCACAGGCAGGGGGCTGGACCAGATGACCTATTTGGGTTCTTTCCAGTCTGCGGCCTTGATGATCTCATTGTTCCCTCTTCCTCAGGATGGGGCAGCCTCGCCCCACTCAGACTCACTGGAATTATTTCTGTCCTTAGAGATCCCAGGCCTGCAAAGCCACAGCTCTTCCGGGTGATGATTCAAATCTTTGTCAGCAAAATCATCCCAATGTCTAGCCTCCATCCTCCTTGCTGTCAGTTTGAGTAAGCTCAGCCTTTCTCTTTCCAGCTCCCCTTGGAGGTGAGAAAGCACAAGTTATTATCCTTATATAGCCAAGCCCCCTCCAGTTCTGCCTTTCTGTCAAGTCTGCCTCTCATCTCTAAAGAGACAGTCAAAGGGTCTGAGTTTGAGTTTTGTAGACGTGTGTGTGTGTGGTACTTGGGATTGAACCCAGAGGCATTCTACCTTCAAGCTATAGCCTCAGCCCTTTGTTTTTTTGGTTTGGTTTTGAAACAGGGTCTCACTAAGTTGCTGAGAGTCTCGATAAGTTGCTGAGGCTGGCTTTGAACCTGTGAGTCTCCTCTCTCCGCCTCCCAAATACTGGGCTTACACATGTGCTGGGCTACCATTCCCAGTTGTGAAGTGACATTTGTGGAGTACTTACTAGGTGAGTGATGACAACTTGTTGAGTGAATCCAATATAGGCATTTTCCCCATTTTATGGGGAGGGAAACTGAGTGAGGCTCCATCCAATGTCCTCTTGTCTAAGCACACACGCTACTTCTTCTATAAAGCTTTTCTTGACCTCTTGCTTTCTCCAAAGCCAAGGGTGATCTCACTCCCTGACTCCCTATGGCACAGAATGGATACTGTGTGTGTGTGTGTGTGTGTGTGTGTGTGTGTGTGTGTTATTGGGGATTGAACCCAGGGAGTTTCTACCTCTAAGCTACACTCTCAGCCCTATCTTGTTTTTTTTTGAAACAGGATCGCACTAAGTTGCTGAGGGTCTCCCTAAATTGTTGAGGTATTCTCAAACATGCAATTCTCCTGTCTCAGCCTCCCAAATACTGGGATTGCAGGCATGTGCCACAACACCCAGATAAAAATGAATAACTTTTACAGGGCTCCTTCGTATCATTCACCTTCTCAGGGAGTTATTTGTATCCCGATGCATGATCTTGGGCACATTCCTACCTCTGCTTTGGGGTCCAGTCTCCAATCTGTACAGATGCACCCAATGGCTCTTCCAACCCTGCCATCCCATGACCTGGTTTCTTTGGGGTGTCAGGGAGGACAAGACACTGAATATCCCCAAGTGGGGCCTTCGAGTCTTGACAGCACGTGCTTAGCTCCCAGGCCTTAGAAGCAGCTTCTTAGATATTACATGCTAATTGGCTTGCTTAATAAAGGGATAAATAAATATCTACTTAACATGATTACTGTCAGAGGCCTGAGCTACAGAGCCTTTCCGTCCTTGGGGTTTAATTGCGGGAGAAGCTAATTAGCTTTAATTAGGCAACTCCCAGGTGCTTAAGACAGAGACCATGGTGGAGAGGAGGAGATGGGGGAGTGGAAGAAGGTGGGTAAGGGGAGAAGGCACCTGCTTCCTCACTCACCTCTCAGATATCCTGTACCTGGGCTAGGGACTTCCCAGGAACCTTAAGCTCAGAGACACTTTAGGCACCAAATACTTTACTGGGGATTGAACCCAGGAGCATTCTATCTCCAATCTATACCCCCAGCCCTTTGTATTATTTTATTTTGAAACAGGGTTTGGCTAAGTTGCTGATGCTGGTCTCGAACCTGTGATCCTCCTGTTTCAGCCTCCCAAGTACCAGGACTTCTGGCATATGTCAATGCGCCCCACTAGGTGCCGTGTTCTTAACCCCTTGTTCATTTGGAATGAAGGAGGGACACATCTAATGATTCTATAGTGTGTCAGGGACTGCACCAAGCATGATTTCATCTGACCCTCACAGTGACCTCATTGTTCCATTTCATAGATGGAGAAGCTGAAGGCCGGGGTATGGCTCAGTGGTAAAGCACTGGCCTAGCATGCATGAAGCCCTGTATTCAATCCACGGCACCACCCGAAAAAATATCATTCATAGGTGGGGAAACTGAGATGCACAGAAGTAAAACACCTTGTCTGAGCTCCTGGCACAGGAAGACAGAGTTGCTGAGTTCATCTGATTCCAAGGCCAGGGATGCCCTTCCAAGAGCAGGTGGGGAGTGTATGTCGCTCAGGGAGAGACTGGAATTGGCAGAAGCTTCCCTTTGCTCAGGAGCACTCAGTCAAGAGCTTTTCCAGGGCAAACCAAACTGGGCACAGCCAGAGCTGCCACAGCAGCTGGGAGAGTTGGTCATCTTTTGATTCAGGGATTCCCTCCTCCATGAGTCAAAGCTCTGGGCTGGAAATCCTGGATGACTCAGATCCCTTCCCTCAAGGAGTTCACGTTCCCCTGTAAGTCTATGGACATTTTGGCAGTCAATCATTTAAGCGCAAGTTAAAGAGATGTGTCCTTCTTGTTACTGCTCTGAAAATTTTCCTGGGTTTTGAGATCTCAAATGGGCAAATTTAGAACCAGGTGTGGTGGCGCACACCTGTAATCCCAGTACTTGAGAGGCTGAGACAGGAGGCTTACAAGTTGGAGGCCAGTGTGCGGTGACTTAGCAAGACCATGTTTCAAAATAAAAAATAAAATAAGGCTAAGAGATAGAGCACCTCTGGGGTTCCATCTCCAGTCGCGCTCGCTCTCTCTCTCTCTCTCTCTCTCTCTCTCTCTCTCTCTCTCTCTCTCTCTCTCACACACACACACACACACACACACACACACACACACACACTAAATTTCTGTTTCTAGGGCATGGGGAGGAGTATGAATTTGGATCCACATTCTGCCATTTATTATTTGTATGATCATGGACATGTCCCTCTTTCCCTTTCTCTGTCCTTAGTCCTTACTGCCATCATTCTGGACTAGCCTCATGACTCTTGCCTGGACACACAATCTCTTAACTGGCTTCCCTGCATGCTTTCCTGCTCCTCTGCAATCCATTCTTTTTGTGTGCATGCGTGTGTGTGTGTGTGTGTGTGTGTGTGTGTGTGTGTGTGTGTATGTGGTACTGGGGATGGAACACAGAGGCATTCTACCTCTAAGCTACACCTCCAGCCCTGTTTTATTCTTTCTTTTGAAACAGGGTCGCACTAAGTTGCAGAGGACCTAACTAAGTAGCTGAGGCTGGCTGCCAACCTACGATCCTCCTGTCTCAGCCTCCCAAGTACTGGGATTACAAACATGCACCACCATGCCCGGCTTGCAATCCATTCTTGACACTGTAGTCAGAATGAGCTGGTTAAACATGAGTCAGCTTATGTGATAACCTGATGATAAGTCCCTCTAAGCCACAGCCTGTGAGGCTGAAACAACGGGACCTCTAACCTTGTTTCACCAAGCTCTACCATATTGGTTTTCTTGGTTTTGCTCAAAACAAACTGATCTCTTAGCTACCCCAGGGCCTTTGAACTGTGTTTGCTGTGTCCACTACTTCAATGTTGTTTTGAAACAGGGTCTTCACTAAGTTGCTGAGGCTGGCCTCGAACCTATGATCCTCCTGTGTTAACCTCCAGATACTGGGATTACAGGCATGCACCACCATGCCCAGCTTCCTTCTCATTCTAAAATATAACCTCCTCCTGGCCACCCTATCTTAAACAGTGCTATCCCTTCTGTTCTCAATTTAGTACTTTTTTGGTTTCCTTCCAAACAAACCAATTGGTCATTATTTTTCATTCCTTAAAAAATGTGTTCATTGTCTGTTTCCTTCCACTCAAACAGAATCACCAGGAGGCCAATGTCTATTTTCATCATTTCTGTGCCTCAGAGAGCATTTGGCACATAGTAGGTCCTCCGTATGGATTTGTTAGGTAGACAGATGGAGGGATGGATGGTCAGAGAGATGAATGAATGAACACTTCTTGAAGCTGTTGTGAGGATTAAATGAGCTAATGTACGTTAAATGTCTGGCATGGAGCCCAGCAAAGAGCACAGCTCAATAGCTAATAGTCGAATCTGCATGTGACCTGCTGGCTGGCACCCAACGGCTCCGGGAGTCAGCCCTGCCCAAGCCAGCCAGGCCTCCATCCTGACACCCTGCTCCTCACAAGGCCCAACTCCTTCTGTCCAGGAAACAACTTGCTCTCACCCATAGACACCCGTGTGCGAGAGTTGAGAGCCAGTTGGTAAATGTTCACCAATTTTACAAGCAGGTTTTTACACTATTGGTAGATGGAGAGTAACTGCTTCCATTACCCCATGGTGCCTAGCACAGGGTTGGGGACAGTAGATGTCCTTCCTTCCTTCCTTCCTTCCTTCCTTCCTTCCTTCCTTCCTTCCTTCCTTCTTCCTTCCTTCCTTCCTCCTTTCCTCCCTCCCTCCCTTCCTTCCTTCCTCCTTCCTTTCATACTGGGGATTGAACCCAGGGGCACTTTACCACCAAGATACATTCCCAGACCTTTTTATTTATTTATTTTTTATTTTGAGACAGAGTCTCACTAAATTGTCCAAGTTGGCCTAGAACTTGCCATCCTCCTGCCTCGGCCTCCCAAGTGGATGGGATTAACAGGTGTATGCCACAGTGCCCAGCGGTAGAGGTATTTTCTAAAGACTCACAACATAAACTTGATAGAGGAGTGGGATGCAGGTCAGTGGTAGAGTGCTTACCTAACATGAGCGAGGGCCTGAGTTCAATCCCCAGTACCTCAAACAAACAAGCAAACAAACAATCTCATTAACTTAATAGAGAGGCAGGAGTCTCAGACTGGGAGATAGGAGTTCTGCATTGTGGCTCAGGGGAAGCTCAGGCAGAAGGATTACAAGTTCGAAGTCAACCTGAGCAACTTAGCAAGATCCTTTATCAAAATGAAAAAAGGCCTGAGAAGCCGGGTTTGGTGGCACATGCTTGTAATCCCAGTATTTGGGATGCTGAGACTGGAGGATTGCAGGTTTGCAGCTAGCCTTTGCCACTTAGTGAGACCCTGTTTCAAAAAAAAAAAAAAAGGATAAAAAACAGGGCTGGGGGTGTAGCTTGGAGGTAGAATGCCCCTGTGTTCAGTTCCCAGTACCACAAAACAAAACAAAAGGCCTGGGAATGTAGGTGGTAGAGCATCCCTTGGTTCAATCCTCAGTACCACATCATGATCATCATCATCATAATCATGATCATCATCATCATGATCATAATAATAATAATAATGTTAGTGATTTCTAAGCTTTTTCAAATGTCAGGCTTCAAAGAGCTTGTTCACTGACCAATATGTAAATGAGTGTTTATTATTTCATTGGAAAACCCTTAGGTACTTTCAAAGAAAGTGACATCCCTTCCACCACATAGACTTAGAAGGACCATTAGAAAGATTGAATGCAAAACCTCTGTTCTGCAGATGACAGCTATGATTTATGTGAGTGCATATTATGTGCCAGGTACTATTCAAAACACTTTGCTTACATGTTTTAACTCATTTCACAACAATAATGCTAATGAGTAGATACTGTTATCAATGTCCACTTTACAGATGGGGAAACTAAGGTTCAGAGAAGTAAAACAACTTGCCCAAGTCATACAACGGGGAAGGAGAAGAATTGAGATTTGAGCCAGACAACCTGATTGTAAATCCTCTACACATTAACCATTATGACATCCTACCCTTTCCAGTATCTCAGAGGAAGTGGTTGCCTCTCAAAGGTCCTGGGACCACTGGCCATATAACTAACCACCTGTCTATTCACACCCCAATGGTTCCCATTGTAAGCCAAGCTTTACCAGCAGGCAGAAGGCCTTGAGGGTATGTCACATCTTGGGTCCTCTATGTCCTAGCTGTGTGACCTTGGGTAAATCCCTCTGCCTCTCAGAACCTCAGTAGTCACATCTAGTTCACACGAGAGTCTGGTGGTATCAAATACCTACATCTGTATAAGCACATTGCCTTAAGTTATATCTGCTTCTCTTAGAACTTGGAAGGAGAAATTATTTCTCCCATTTTACAGAAGTAGAAATATGCTCAGAAAGGATAGTTGGCTTCCTTAAATCCACATAATCTGGATGAGCAGAAATGCATTCAAACTCAAGAATTTATGCTCTTTTTGTTTAAATAAACTTGTTATTTTATTTTTTGTGGTACTGGGGAATAAACCAGGGGTGTTCTATCTCTGAGCTATATCCCCAGTCCATTTTTTTATTTGTAATTTAGAAACAGGATCTCAGTAAGTTGACCAAGCTGTCCTTGAACCTGTGATCCTCCTGTTTCAGCCTCCCAAGTACTGGGACTACAGGTGTGTACCAACATGCCCCAGATTAAACTTTTTATTTTAGAACTGCTTTAGACTTATAGGAAATTTGAGAAGATAATATAGTAGTCCCCCTTAATCATTCCAAAATGCTCAGTGGAAGCCTGAAACCCAAATAGTACTGAAATCCATATATACATTGAGAATGTTTCACTTTTTTACTTGTAGGAAGCACCTTACAGCTTTTCTTTGTCATATTTGAATTGTCAACATCCCTACTCTTACACTTTGGAGCTGTTGTTAAATAAAATAAAGGTTACTTGAACATAGGCACCACAATGCCACACAATCTAATAACTAAGAAGGCTACTAATTGAGTAATGAGCGGGTAGCATATAGAGCATAGATACACTGGACAAAGGGAGGACTCACTCCCCAGGGGGATAGAGTAGGATAGCTTGAGATTTCATCTCGCTTCTCAGAAGAGTGCAGAATTTAAAGCTTCAGAATTGTTTCCATCTGGAATTTCTCATTTAATACTTTCAGTCCAGGATTGACTGTGGGTAACTAAAACCTCAGAAAGTGAAACCTTGCAGTCAGGTGTGGTGGCAAACGCTTGTATTCCCAGCATTTGGGAGGCTGAGACCGGAGGATCCGGGTTCGAGGCCAGCCTCAGCTACCTAGTGAGGCACTCTGCAACTTAGTGAGACCCTGTTTCAAAATAAAGAATAAAAAATAGGGCTGGGGGTATAATGCCCCTGAGTTCAACCTCAAGTACCACAAAAAAAAAAAGAAAGAAAGAAAGTGAAAGACTCTTGTACAGCAAGTTCCCATGTACCCTGCATTCAGTTTCCCTTATTCTATCGTGCGCGTGTGTGCGTGTATGTGTGTGTGTAGTGCTGGGGATTGAACTCAGGGATGTTTTACCTTTGAGCTACACCGTCAGCACTATTTTATTTTTCATTTTGATGCAGTGTCTCACTAAGTAGCCGAGGCTGGCTGCAAACCTGTGATCCTCCTGTCTCAGCCTCCCAAATACTGAGATTATGAGTGCATCACCATGCTTGGCTAGTTTCCCTTATTCATAACATCTAATATTAGGATGGCACATTTGTCACAACTAATGAATCCAAATGTATACATTATTATTAATTAAAGTCTTATTTCCTTAGCTTTTACCTGATGTCCTTTATCTATTCCACAGCCCATCAAAGCTACCATAATTACCTTTAGTCATTGTGTCTCCTTTTTCTCCTCTCAGCCTTGGCAGTTTCTCAGACTCGCCTTATTTTTAATGACCTTGACAGCTTTGGGAAGTAGTGGTCCTCTATTTTATAGAATGTCCCCTGATTAGCATGTGATGTTTTTCTCATGATTAGACTCAGGTGATGGGTTTTAAGGAGGAAGGCCATGGAGGCAAAATGCCATTCTTATCACATCATATCAAAGGTACATTTTAACAATGTGACATATTGCTGTTGACATTGACCTTGATCACCTGGCAGAGGCAGTGTTTGTCGAGTTTCTGCACTGCAAAGTTCCTCTTTATTCTTCCCATATGCCACTCTTTGCAAGGAAGTCACTATGCACAGCCCACACTTAAGGAATGCTTGTGGGAGGAGGATCTACATAAATTATTTGCAATTCTTCTACTTGGGAGATTTGCCTCTTCTCCTTCACTTATTTATTTATTTGATCATTTATTTATATCACCATAGACTCATGGACATTTGTTTTATACCTTGGGTTATTATCTGATGCTACATTATTTATTTTGTTGCTCAAATTGTTCCAGTTTGGGGCCATTGGGAGCTCTTTCAGCTGGCTCCTATTTCCGTTTGACATACCCACATCACTGTGGATTTTGGTGGGGTTTTTTTTGTGTGTGTGTGTGTGTGTGTGTGTTTTAGCACTTCCTTTCTGGCACTGCAAGATGCTTCAGGCCCATCTTGTTTATTTCCTGTCTCAGCCTTCTGATCAACTACTTCTGCTGGGAACTCTGGTTCCTTTGATAGGAGAATGGTATTAGAAACCAAGATTTGGACACTGGATGTGCTCATTGCTACTGGGTACTCTTGGCTAACAGAGTAAGGAGGTATATACTAACTAGTGTGTAAATAGTTCTGGGTAACCGTCTGTACATATATTAAACTAGTCATGAGTTCATAGCAATGTCTCTTACTCTAATAAATTGTCACATGGATCATACCAGCCTTCCCACTCCAACAGCGAGCAACATGGCTTGTGCTGTCCACCATCACCCTTCAGAAAGCTTTTCATAGTCCTTACTCCCTCCCTCCTGCCAGGTTCCCAAGGCTTACATCAAGGCTGCCATGGAAGGTAGCTGCAGTCATCCCTCCTGGGCTCCAGGTGGCCCTCAGGGGTGAGCTGTGATTTGTTAGCTAGAAAGCCCTCATTAGTTTGCTTTCCATGGACAATCCTCGGGGTGACCTACCTTGGACCTTCAGGAGGCCCAGGATGGCTTGCCCAGAGCCTATCTATGGGTGATTGAGCCCCTGCAGAAACCCCTTGCTGGTGTAGTAGCAGCCCCTCCTCCACTGGCTGGTATAATAGACTTACTACCCTCTGCATTGCCAGCCTTCCCATTAATCAGCCACGGGGTTTTTCGCTCAGCCCTGCTTCAACCCAGCAGTCCTAGGCTAGTAGGCTTGGCTGAGGTGTGGGAGAGGATACAGAGACAATCAAAATCTCAGGCACAGGCAATCCATGCACAAGGAGCTAGGGTTCCTTTGGCCAGAGCTCAAATTAGTTTGGCTCAATGGCTCTCACCTTGAGGTCCCACAGCCCCACAAGAGCAGGACCCCTGCCCTAGTCCTAGGCCCCAGGCAGCTCTGAACTTTACAGCCCTCCCTCCAAATGTTCTAGTTTCTCTTTTGATACGTACTACCTGCTGCAGCCAGTAGTAGTGGCATGCTTGGAGCCCAAATGTGGACTCACATAGACCCCAGCCTTTTTCTCCTCTTTGGGGCCCTCTTTGACTGCCATGCAAAGGGTCAACCAGATGCCCAGAGGAGCTTCAGGATTTGTCTCTATGGGATCCTCCTGGGGCCTTGGAACCAGGCCCAGTTCTAGGAAGATAATCTGGCAGGCAGATTGTTTCTGCTGGCTGGCACAGTCCCTTTTTTGTAGGATCATAGGAGAGGTTAGGTTGCCAGAATGAGGCTAACATGCTGACTTGGGGATAATTGGAAATACCCCCATAGAAAAAGGCCTAGGGCCCATACAATTTAGGGGCAGCTGTTCTTTGGAACTTATGGAATTAAAGCTGCAAGGGAGTTTTCTCTGTATGTGTGTGGTACTGGGGATTGAATCCAGGGGCATTCTACCTCTGAGCTACACCCCCAGCCCAATTTTAATTTTTGTTTGAAACAGAGTCTCACTAAGTTCCCGTGTGCTTCTGGCTTTGAATCTGTGATCTGCCTGTCTTAGCCTCCCAAGTACTGAGCCCTTGCAAGGGAGTTTTTGAAGACATTTATCTCAATGTATTCCTGGTGTACATACGTCACCCCCACCCCAGTATCTGCCCTGGGCCCGACCTAAGCCTGGAGCTGCTGGGAATGGAGAGAGGAATAAGTCCTCATTGATGCTTTCCAGGGCCTCCCAGTCTAATGGGGACATGGGCACAGAAATTAGCACTTAATATATTAAAACAAACACCCGGAGCTGTGCCCCACACCTATAATCCTAATACGTGGGAGACTAAGGCAGGAAGATCACAGGTTTGAGGGCAGCTTCGGCAACTTAGTGAGACCCTATCTCAAAAAATAAAAGGGGCTGGGGGCATAGCTTGGAGGTAGAGCACCCCAGGGTTCAATCCCTAGTACCTGCCTACACACAAAAAATATCAGTAATAATAATAGCAGATATCACTTGCTGAGCTCTTGCTCTCTCACTATATCCTAGGCACTATGCTGGGCACTCTGCATGCCTCGGCTTACTTATTGGCTCTCAGTGGATGCTACTGTTAATCTTGTAGAGGAGACAACTGAGGTTCAAAAAATGTGAAGTGGTCCAAGTATGAGAACTGAGAGTGTACGTCAGATCTGTCCAGCTCCACAGCTTAAGTTCTTTCACACGGTCAGGCCTTGAGTCTGAAGCCACAAAGGCCAAATGAGGTAAGGTGACTTGCCCAGAAAGCAGGGAGTCGAATCTAGTACCCTCTGCCCTTGGCCCTGCAGGGAAGCCACGGGGCACCTTATCAGGAAGACAGTGGTGTGTGTCCACGATCCTGGCTCTCTTTTCCTACCATGGTCTCATCTCCTGGCACAATCCCAGCCCCAGCCTGAGCCGGGCAGGCCATGTGGCCAGCACAACCCCTTTCAGCACTGCCAGGCCCGCAGCTGGCCCACCTCTCGCGTGCCCCCTCCGGTGCCCAGCTCCCTCTTGTCGGCAACCACACAGCCCTCCTTCCGTTCAGCATTCCTGCCAGCTGGTGTGTGAGCCCTGTGCGAGGAGGCGAGGTTGCCATGGCAGCCGTGGAGGGCTGGTGTGTGTGTGGGGGGGCACCCTGGGAAGGGATGCTGTGGCCCTGGGCCTGGCCAGTGCTTCAGCAGGTCACCTCCGAGGGCCTTGCACCCTCCCTGCTGTAGCCCTCTGCCCACACTGGGTGTGCTTTAAGAGCTGTTGCCACACAGAGAAAGGGATGAGCTAGGGAGGAAAAATGCCCAGGCCCTTCAGAGCTCAAGCCCAATATAGCAGAACTAATTTGAAATGTCACTTAGGGCAGTCTTGCTCCCAGCCAGCGAAAAGCTGGTTTATTTACATAGTCGGTTGTGGCAGGAGGCCAAGAACCCCACCATGCCAAGGCGCAGGGGATAGGTGGCTGGGAGCCCTGTTTGTGGCCCCTTGGCCTAGAACCTTGCTCAGAATCACCATCTGGAAACCCCTGTGGGCAGATGGACCCCCACGCATGCCTTCCTCTACTCTAGCTAGCACTGCCCCCTTTTGGGGCCCCAGGGAGAGGCAAGTGACTGCTTGGATGCCAGTTCTGTGCTAGGCCCTGTGCTGCACACCTGACACCGGTTGGAAGGAGTAACCCCTGGTCACAAGTGAGGAAACTGAGGCTTGCAAAGAAGGGACTCTGCAGCCAGTAAGACAGTGGAAGTTGGGATTAAAACCAGTTCAGACTCTTGAGCCTGCTTTTTACCCCGTATCAATACTCTATATCTTGAGTCCTTATCTTCGCTAGCCCAGCCACCATCCAGGATGTGGCCTGTGTAAGCTACTAGGCCTGTCAATTGATTGCTAATGGCCTTGTATTTATTTATTTTATTTTTGGTACTGGGGATTGAACCCAATACCAAAACCATACCTCCAAGCCATACCCTCAGCCCTTTTTGCTATTTATTTATTTATGTTTATATGTATTTTTATTATGTTTATATGTATTATTTTTATATGGATTGAACCCAGAGGCATTCTACCTCCATGCTATACCCCCAGCCCTATTTTATTTTTTGTTTTGAAACAGTCTTGCTAGGTTGATAAGAATCTCCCTACACTGCTAAGGCTGGTCTTGTACCTGCAATCCTCCCATCTCAGCCTCCCAAATACTGGGATTGCAAGCATGCACCACAATGCCTGGCTTTGCTTTTTATTTTGAAACAAGATCTCACTTAAGTTGCTGAGGCTGGCCTCGAAACTGCAGTTCTCCTGTCTCAGCTTCCCAAGTACTAGGATTATAAGAGTGTGCCACCATGCCTGGCTACTGATGGCCATTTTTTTGGTGTGTGTGGTACTGGGAACTGAACCCAGGGGCACTCTACCTCCTAGCTACACCACAGCCCTATTTTTATTCTTTATTTTTGAAACAGGGTCTCACTAAGTTGCGGAGGGCCTCACTTAGTAGCTAAGGCTAGCCGCAAATGCAGATCCTCCTGTCTCAGCCTCCCAAGTACTGAGATTACAAGCGTGTGCCACCACACCTGGCTCCAGTGGCCTTACTGGATTGCTCAATGAGCTGCAGGTCTGGGGTATCTGGGTGGGCTCAGGCCTCCAGCAAGAGAATGGAGGCTCTTCCTAGTGCCATCTGTGTGTTTCAGTCATGAGAACACTTGTGTACCAGCTGAAATGGAGCATGTGGAATTGACAGTCTTATCTGACTATACTTCACTCCCTTATGTACCTAACATGTACTGAGCTGCTTAAGTGTGCTTTACTGGGGACTGAACCTAGAGGTGCTCTACCACAGAGCTACATCCCCAGCTCTTTTTATTTCTTTATTTTCAAACAAGGTCTCACTAAGTTACCATGCACTGGCCTCAAATTTGCAATTCCCCTGCCTCAGCCTCCCAAGTACTAGGATCACAGGCATGCAACACCACACCCAACTACATGTGGATTAATTTATATAATCCCTTTGGTAAAGCTATAAAATAGGTATAATTCTTATTCACAGATGAGGAAACATTGTAAGAGAAAGCATTTTGGTCAAGGTCATACTGCTATCATGGTACAAGAGTAGGTTTTGAGCCCAGGCAGACTGCCTTCAGAACCCATGCTCCTAATCCAGTATTATCTGGAATAAAAAGAAGAAGGCTGGCCATTGGGCAGCAAGAAGCCTTGGGATTAACTGAGTACAATGGTACATGCCTGTAATCCCAGTCCTTGGGAGGCTAAGACAAGAGGATCACAGGTTCCAGGATAACCTCAGCAAGTAGTGAGACTCTCATCAACCTAGCGAGACCCTGTTTCCAAATAAAGAAATAAAATAGGGCTGGAGGTATAGCTTGGAGATAGAATGCTGATGGGTTCAATCTCCAGTACCAAAAAAATATATTTAGGATTAGATAGCAATTTTGCCAAGGGCACTGCAGTGAGCATGCACAGGAGAAATTTGCCAATCAGAGACCCCTCCTTGGGTAATCTTCCAGGGTGTTGCCCCAAGAAAGGGTGTCAGGGGTGACTCCAGCTCCCCTCAGAGAAATCTGGCTACTCTGTCAGGTTTCTTCTTGATTTTTCTCAGGATTTCCTACTTGAACAGCTTCTTAGAGCCCAGGGACTCAGCCAGACAGGGGTTAACCCTCTGAGGGGCCTACTAAAGAATGGCCTGCTCTCTGTGCGAGGGCGCCCGGGAAGAGGAAGTGGCTGCGATCAGCTGGGAATCATTAAGGACGTTGGCGGGGCAGACAAAGATGGGGAGGGATATGGAGAAGGCCCACAACCCGAGACCAGGGTGTGGCAGGCAGCCCCGCCAGCTGGCTCTGGGCTGAGGGGACAAATGCAAGGTTAGGCAGGAGCCACTTGGCCCTACATACAGGCTGTTCACTGAGTGGTCTTCTCTGAGGCTCAAGACCAAGAAAGAAAACATCTGGAGAGAAGGCTCAGGGCAGAAATGGGTAAGGGGGTTGGAGGTCTTTTAGAACCCAGGCCCCTTGGAGGGTTAACAGACTCTGGTCCATACTCTAATTTGCTGTGTACCTTCTAGTGACTCATTTATCCTTTGGGTGATTTTCTGAAGCAGCTCTAAAGGGAATAGAGAGACCTTAGTAATGCTGAGGGCTAAGATGGCCCTTTGTTGCCCCAGCCCTGCCTCCAGTGCCCACCAGCCATACACTCCCTCAGAAGAAAGAAGGGTGAAGAACTTGCCTTTTGCAAGTGCCACAACCTCTGGAGAGTGTTGGCCAATAAATACGATAAGTGTTTCTCTTTCTTTCTTTCTCTCTCTCTCTCTCTCTCTTTCTTTATTTCTTTGTCTTTCCTTCTTGCGTGGTACTGGGGATTGAACCCAGGGACATTCTACCTCTGAACTATACCCCAGCTCTACTTTTTTATTTTTAATTTGAGAACAGGGTCTTGCTAGGTTGATGAGAGTCTCACTACTAGCTGAGGCGGTCCTTGAACCTGCAATCCTCCTGTCTGTCTCAGTCTCCCAAGTACTGGGATTACAAGTATGCACCACCACACCCAGCTGATAAATATTTCTTGACCTAGAAATCTCAGGCGGAGCAGGCAGGAGAGTAACTGCAGGGATAGGAAGCCCAGCCAAGCTTCCTAGGCTCAGAACTGACACAGGCTGCCTTGAAGGAAGAGGATGTTACTAGAAGTCACAATGGGACAAAGCAGCTGACTTCAGAGAGAGCAGTTTGTTTCCTACTTGACCCTAGCCAGAGCTGCAGTGAGTTACACTGAGCAGGGGGACTGTGGGACATGTCATCAGAGCGTCCGGAAAGAAGCTCCATAGACAACTGGGCCTTGCCTTCAGGTTCCTCTGTCTAACCTCTTTGGCCCCGTGCTCTGTTGCCATAAAGCAGTCAGCCAGGAGTGAGCAGGGTCCCCATGAGCCCTGTGTCGACAGGCAGGGAAGATATATTGTTTTAATTTATTTATTTATTTTTGGTACTGAGGATTTAACCTAGAGGCATTCTACCTCTGAGCTATACCCCTAGCCCTTTTTATTTTTTGTTTTGAAACAGGGTCTCGCTAGGTTGCTGAGGCTGTCCTCGAACCTGCAATCCTCCTGTCTCAGCCTCCCAAGTACTGGGATTACAGATGTGTGCCACCGTGCCCAGCTGACAGGTCAGATACATTCTGATAGCGTTTCTCTGCCTTAGCAGAGGGATGCCAGCTTGCTCTACTGGAAGGGAGATAGGGGCAGGGAAGAAGAGGGATCAATGAGACACAACTGAACTGCTTCACTGTACCCTAACTTCCAACAGCCTTAGCAACAAGGCTTCTTGGGCCCACTGAGGTAGACCTAAAAAGCATTTGAGCTCAGAGCAAGGATGTGCCAAGCACAGACTGGCAGGCAGCAGGCAGGTCAGTTTGGGCCTCACCCTCCCTGTAGAGTCTTGCCCTCAGCTTCCTATGGGAGAACTCTCACTAGTCCAGACCCCAAGTTTCAAGTAAGCAGTGGGTGTTGGGGTAATTGCCAGAACCATATGGGCATCCCCATCTCTGTCTGGCCCTCATATTTACCCCAGTTTTCCACTTGAGAGTCATATTGTACTGTGTGTGTGTGTGTGTGTGTGTATGAGTGTGAGTGATATCCTGGGGATTGCACCCAGGGGTGTTCTACCTCTGAACTATTCCCCCAGCCCTATTTTATTTTTTGTTTTGAAACAGGGTCTTGCTAAATTACTGAGCTGGTCTCTAACCTGTGATCCTCCTGTCTCAGCCTCCCAAGTACTGGGATTACAAGCATGTGCCACCATGCCCGGCTTGTACCATCCTACTATTTGCTCTCCCTCTCTCACAACCACCAAATCATCAAGCCTTGCCTGTTTCAAGTGCTTACTCCCTCTTCAAACCCATTTTGTTGTTGTTTTCTTGGTTGCTGTTGTTGTTTTGCGGTAATTGGGATTGAACTCAGGGGCATTCTACCTCCGGGCTATACCCCCAGCCCTATTTTTTATTCTTTATTTTGAAACAGGGTCTCACTAAGTTGCGGAGTGCCTCACTAGGTAGCTGAGGCTGGCCGCAAACCCGGATCCTCCGGTCTCAGCCTCCCAAATGCTGGGATTACAAGCGTGCGCCACCACGCCCAGCTTCAAACCCATTTTGTGCCTTTCACTGCCACTACCCTGATCATCAGAATGGCAATGACACGACCTACCCTTTACTAAGTTCTTTACTGGGCCAGGTTCTATGCTGAACATATGTTTACATATGCTTGCCTCCAAGAGATGTACTATTTTATTGGTTTCATTTCACAGATGAGGATAACTGAGGCCCAGAGAAGTAAAGATTCTTCTTGCTCAATATATATTCAAACTCAAGCTGTCTGATATCAGAGCCACACGTGGAGTCCCAGATCCATGGATGCTGTGGCACTCTTCTCCCTGCCTTTCTATCTCTCTCCCCCCAGTTGTCAGGGTAATTTTTTCCAAGCCTGGCTCTGACCGTGTTGGTTCCACTTCTGGCCCAGTGCCCCATTCTGGCTTTCTTTAAAGTACCTGCCTACCCCTTCCTACCATTGCCCCAGGCCAGGCTGCCAGCCTCTCTTGCCTCTTGACTTCATTCAACTGTCAGCTGCTTGCGGGCAGGAGCTGCACCTGTCCAGTTCATCCCACAAAGTACTCATTACACAGCTGTGCTTAATAAAAACTCACCAAGTCAACAGACGGAAGAACAGATGCCCTGTCTTCAGTCTTTTCCCATCCAATACTTTATCCACACTACTGTAAGAGTGATCTTTCCAAGCCCAGCTCCTGACAAATGTGACCCACAGATTCTACTTGTAGGAATTTAGCCTCCAGCTATACATGTGAATATGTGAGATGACATATGCACAGGTTATTTTTTGCATGTGTGGTACTGGGGATTGAAACCAGGTGTACTTTACCACTGAGCTACATCGCCGGCCCTTTTTTATTTATCTGTTTATTTATTTATTTATTATTTTGGAACAGGGTCTTGTTAAGTTAGTATGCACTGGACTCGAACCTGCTCTTGTCCTGTCTCAGCTTCCCAAGTACTGAGATTACAGGCATGCTCCACCACGTCAGGCTTGCACAGGTTATTTATCTCCCTGCTGTAATAGCAAATGATTGGAAATAACCTAAATGTTTCTTGGTTGGAGCTTGGTTAGCTCTAAGACAATAGGATATTGTGTGCCATTAAAAAAGGAATGAGGAAGCACCTTCGGTACTGATATGGGACACTGAAATTGTGTGTGTGTGTGTGTGTGTGTGTGTGTGTGTGTGTGTGTGTGTGTTA
Source organism: Graphiurus murinus (assembly GCA_004027655.1). NCBI lineage: Eukaryota > Metazoa > Chordata > Mammalia > Rodentia > Gliridae > Graphiurus > Graphiurus murinus. The sequence continues at coordinate 19,481 of PVLC010014239.1, forward strand.
CTGGGGATGAACCCAGGGGCATTCTACCTCTGAGCCCCAGCCATGTTTTATTCTTTATTTTGAAACAGGGTCTTACTAAGTTGTGGAGAGACTCTAAATTTCTGAGGCTGGCCATGAACCTGCGATCTTTGTGTCTCAGTCTCCCAAATACTAGGGTTACAAACGTGTGCCTGGCTTGAAATGTAATATTGGGTGAAAAAGTAAAAGGCAGAATGGTGACTATAATATGATACCACTTAAGTAAAAGAAAGGATGGAAAGAATATATAAATATGTCCACTGAATATGTTTCCCTACTTGCCTCATTTGCTTTTAAATTTTTAAACAATGTGAAAAATATAAACTTCAGTATTTAAAAATCTAATCATGTGGGCTGAGGGTGTAGTTCAGTGGTAGAGTGCTTGCTTAATATATACAAGACCCTGGGTTCCATCCCAGCACTGCAACAATATAAAACAAAACAACAATTATGTAAACCATAATTTGGGGGGTTACTGTGGATTGAACCCAGTGCATTCTACTTCCAAGCTATACCCCAGCCCTTTTTATTTTGAAACAGGGTTTCACTAAGTTGCTGAGGGTCTTGCTAATTTGCTGAGACTGGCCTCAACCCTGCAATCCTTCTATTTCAGCCTCCCAAGTATTGTAATTACAGGAATTGTGCCTCTGTGCATGGCTTAAATCAAAACTTTTATTACAGCAAACAGATAAGACAGGGTCTCTCCATCAATTACACACCTAACTTCCCCCATGCTGTTTCCTCAGACTAAATCGCATGTTGTACATGTCCAAATTGAGATGTGCTGTCAGTGTAAAATACATGCCAGAATTTGAAGATTAAGTATGAAAAAGACTGTCAAATATCTCCATAATTTCCCTATATTGATTCCATGTGGAAATGATAACATGTTAGATATGCTGCATTCAAGAAAATATATGATTAACATTAACTTCACCCAGTTTCAATTTCCTGTTTTAATGTGGCTACTAGAAACTTCCAAACTCTATATATGGCTTGTATGATATTTCTGTTAGACAGCACAGGTCTAAATTCTTGGGGCCTCCCAGTGTAAGTTGAAGGCTGCCTTTTCTGTGAGGCTCTCCCCGAATCCTTGTTTGGAACCTCTTTTCCTGCCTCCTGCTTCATCGGGTTGATCACAGGCAAGCTTTGTGGTTGTGTGTCTATCTCAGCCAGACAGGTCCCATGAGCCTCCTCTCTTCCTACTTCAGAGACTTTGCCAGCTGGGCAACACACACACACACACACACACACACACACACACACACACACACACACACAGAGATAAACTGGATCAACATAGATAAGCCATAAGCCAAAGTGAATATTGTCTGTGGTAGGCATTGGAGTCCTGGCAGAATAGACCCAGAAGTCCACCCAAAGTTCACCCAAAGGACCAAAGGCACAGCAAGCTGCAGAGGCTACTTGCCAAGATCATCTCCTCCATTCCTCTGCCTCAGGGTCCAATGGCCTCTACCCTGCCCCATGGAGCAGCTGTATCCTGGAAAAGCAAGAATAGCAGGGTCTATATTGAAAGGAGGCCGGGGTCTCTGTTGGGGAACAGAGGCAGATAAAGGCCCCATGAGAAGGAAATTCATTTGCACAGACCATCTGCAGAGTACAGAGCATACAAGGAGCGATGGGATCTGAAATCAGAAAGCTGAGCCTCAAATCTAGCTCTGTCCTATGAAAGTACAGGTCCGAGCATCCTTAACCTCAAAATTCAATATCCGAAATGCTCCAAACCTCCAAATCTTTTGAGTATCAACATGATGTACAAGTCAAAAATTCCACACATGACCTGGTATGCTGGCTTGCAGTCAACATGCAGGTGCACTAAAAATATTGTGCAAAATTACTTGCGGGCTATGTGTATAAGGTGTATTTTTATATAAATTCATTAAATGACTTTAATGTTCAGACTTGGCTCTCATCCTTGAGATACCAAATATATAGATATATATGCAAATGTTCCAAAATTTTAAAAATCCAAACACTTTTAGTCCCAAGCATTTCAGATAAGATATACTCAACTTGTATTCAAGACCATTCAAGGCAGGCATGGTGGTGCATGCCTGTAATCCCAATATTTTTAGGGAGGTTGAGACAGGAGGATCACAGGTTCCAGGCCAGCCTCAGAAACTTAGTGAGATTCTGTTTCAAAAATAAAAAGGGCTGGAGGTGTAGCTTAGAGATAGAATGCCCTTGAGCTCAATACCCAGTACCAATCAATCAATCAATCAATCAATAAATAAATAGTTCTGGGGGTGTAGCTTAGAGCTAGAACACCACTGGGTTCAATCTCTAGTACTGCAAATATTAATACTAATACTAATTATAATACCTACCATCTTAAAGGATTGTTGTGAGAATTAAATGAGCCAGTACGCAGGAAGCATTCATGTTTTGCCCACAGTAATGGCACACTAAGTACTAGCTGTTGTTGTTCTTACATGGCAAGCACTGCGCTGGTCACATTACATACAGTATTTCATTCAGTTCTCACAATGATCATGTCATGGTGTGTGAGTAGTACCATCCTCATATGAATATTGCAGAAATTCAGTCTAAAGAAGAGCTTCAGTAGCCGAGCGTGGTGGCGCATGCTTGTAATCCTACTACTTGGGAGGCTGAGACAGGAGGATCTGGGTTCACGGCCAGCTTCAGCTACTTAGTGAGACTCTCTGCAAGTTAGTGAGACCCTGTTTCAAAATAAAGAATAAAAAACAGGGCTGGGAGCCGGGCGTGGTGGCGCATGCTTGTAATCCCAGCATTCGGGAGGTTGAGACCGGAGGATCCGGGTTCGCGGCCAGCCTCAGCTACCTAGTGAGGCACTCCACAACTTAGTGAGACTCGGTTTCAAAATAAAGAATAAAAAATAGGGCTGGGGGTATAGCTCGGAGGTAGAACGCCCCTGAGTTCAGTCCCCAGTACCGGAAAAAAAAAAAAAAAAAACAGAGCTGGGGGTTTAGTCCGGAGGTAGAATACCCCTGGGTTCAATCCCTAGTACTGACAAAAAAAAAAAAAAAAAAAAAAAAGAGCCGAGCTGGGATAGCTCCCCGCCTTTGACACACCCCTCCACTCACACTATTTTTGTCTTCCTGCAGTCTCAGGCATGACCTCCTCTAAATACCCATGAGGTCTGAGGAGGTGTGACAGGCAGTACTTGAGAGGCCAAGACAGGAAGATTGCAGGTTTAAGTCCAGCCTCAACAACTTAGTGAGACCCTCAGCAATTTAGAGAGACTCTGTTTCAAAATAAAAATAAAAAGGGCTGGGAGTATAGCTTAGAGGTAGAATGCCCTTGGGTTCAATCACCAGCACCCCTTCTCAAAAAAAAAATAAAGAAAGAAAGAAGGTTGGATCCAGAGCTCAGGGTGGACTCCAGATTAAGAACCATAGAGGCAATGGGCTTTGTTTGGGTCATGCTGGCTGAGAGGACACAAATTCCTGGTGCTGATTCTCACTTTATTTTTGTTTTGTTTTTGTGGTTCTGGGGATTGAACCCAGGGGCATTCTACCTCTGAGCTACATCTTCAGCCTATTTTATTCTTTATTTTGAAACAGTGTTTCACTAAGTTGTGGAGGGTATCCCTAAGTTGCTGAGGCTGGTTGCAAACTTGTGATCCTCCTGTCTCAGCTTCTTAAGTACTGGGATTGCAGGTGTGTACCACCATGCCTGACTTGATCCTTAGTTTAGATAGGTGAGAATTCACCTGAGTTTCTCAGACATGTGTAGGACCCCAGGGGCTGCTCTGATTGACTTTAGGTACCCTGTCTTTTTTAATCATCCCCAAGTTACAGAGAATCTGAGGCTCAGAGACATTATTCACTCATCTCAGAGCCAGAAATCTAACCCAGATTCCATTCACTCTCCAACTCAATTCATTCATGTTTCTCATTCATTCATTCATTCATTCATTCATTCATTGCCTACTAGGTGTTGAGGATACAACTATGAATTAATTTGTGTTATGGAGAGACATGAACAAGGAGAAACCCAGTGACAGCCAGGAAGGATTTATGTGTGAAGTGTATGCGTGGGGAGCCCTGGCAGGCGGTGAATGTCTCCCAGACAAAGCACTTCTTGAAGAATAAATATAATTTCACTGGGAGTGGGGAACGGGAAAGGGAAGGACAGTTTAGGGGAGGAAATGGCTTGGGCAGGCCTGGCAGAATGTAAGGTTTTGGTGGGTGGTGAGAGACTAGCCTGCAGAGGATGTGTGGGACCTTCATGCTGTTCTTACAGGCTATGTGTGCCAGCCAAGTGGTCTGGACTAGCCATGGTGGGCCTGAGGATTTTGATAGGAAGACCACTACGAAAGTAGGGTGAAGGTAGATCTAAGTGGCTGGCCTGGAAGCAGAAGCCCAGACAGTAGACCTTGGGAAGAGATCAGGGAAAAGGAATGAACTATGGTGGTGGCCCTAGGGACAGAATGGGGACATGTCTCTTAGGATTTGTAGATGGTAGCCAGGAAGGATGAAATGCAGGGGATGAGTAGAGGATCAAGGTCCAGTCCTAGGCTCTGGTTTGAGCAACTGGGTGAGTAAACACTAGGCAAGGTGAGTTTTAGGACACCCAAGCTGAAAAGGACTGCATTTGGAGCCCAGAGATGAGGTTTGTCCTGGAGGGAGAGATCTGCCAGCCCTCAGTGGGTGGGTTTCTTTTCTTTTCTTTTTATTTCCTTTTCTCCTCTCCTCCTCCTTCTCCTCCTCTTTTTCTTCCTCCTACTTCTTTTTTGTTCTAGAGATCGAACCCAGGGAAATTCTACCTCCAAGCTATATCCCCAACCCTTTTTTATTTTGAAACAGGGTCTAGCTAAGTTGCTGAGGCTGTCCTTGAGCCTGCGATCCTCCTGTCTCAGCTTCCCAAGTACTGGAATTACAAGTATGAGCTACCAACGCCCGATTCTCAGTGGGTGTCTCGATTCTTAGTCTTATGTTCCTCTTTCTATACTGTCCAACTGACTTCAAATATCTTTTGCAAACAGTCCATCCAAGTGACACAGTAGATCCAATCTCTACTGAATTTTGAGTCTGAGTACAGTCCAGCCAGGAGGCAGTGAGGTTTCTGTAGGGTTTGTGCAAACGCACCAAGACTCAGAGAGATGGACAGGAAGCAAAGAGGCTCCCTCATCCCCGTCCAATCCCAGGCAGGATTCTCCCTCCTGGCACCCTGATTTCCATGTAGGCCCCGCTCCTCCCCCATCACACCCAGCCAGAGAAAGTGCTGCAAGAATTCTGGGTAGTGCTAGGAGAAGACCAACCAGAGTGTGATTTGCATATGATTTACATAAGACAATCTGTTCTCTGGTAATTTTCAAGTGAAAATGTTATCATCACTCCCCGGAGGGTCACTGAGTGGTTTTTCTTTCCTTTGTTCTTCCCTCCGCACAAACTGCCCCACACCTGCCCTTTGGGAAGGCCTAATGGAGAGGAGGGGCCAGAGGAGGGCTGAGACCAGCCGGTTCACGGTATCCAGGCCATTGCTCAGGCCAGGGGCCCCCTCCCCAGGGCACAGTGCACACCCGAGCTTCTGTTGACCACCCTCCCCAGCTTGCCACTTAGGGCTCTTTGGAGCCTACCCCCAATCAGGCCTAGGCTGCTGCCTGCCTCCCCCTGACCCCTGGGGGCCTCCCTTGGGGTCCAGCTGCTAAGTTGAGCCCAGACAGCTCACGGCACAGGCCTGGCTCAGGAGACATTTTCTAATAGGCGGATAATTGCCTCTGTTAATTGCAATTTGATTTTAGCAATTTTTCTCTAAGAGCCTAGAGACCTCAGGCCCAGATATGGAGAAGGGAGTGCAGGGAAGGAGCCTCTGAGCTAGGGTGCAACCACTCACAATTTACCATCCATTGGCCCTGCCCTGGGCTCTGCCCCTCTGCCAGCAAGAGGACTGGGTCCTGAGCTGCATTTCACCCCACAGTCTCAGCTCCTTGACAAGGACACATTGCACATGGCTCCAAGCAACACTAGCCCCCAGGGAGTAGTTTGGCAAGGCCTCTGGAAGGGGTTAGCTGGCAGACACCCCAGGGTCAGAGCAGGAGCCCCATCGCAAGGCCTGGAGGGCCTCCAGCTGGAGCTTCGAAACTGCTGGAATATTCTTCTGTGGCTATCCATGTCCCTCACACCCTTTTCCAGGGCTGCCACCATCTCCTCCTCCCTCAGCAGCCAGGCCTCTCCTCCAGGCCCCTCGCAGAGCATGGCTTTTGGAGACCAGCTGCCTTGTGGATGTTAGTGCTTCTCTGTGTTCCTTCACATTGAAGTGGGGAAATGAAATCAAACACATTGGCACATACCTGTAATCCTGTACTTGGAAGGCTGAGACAGGAGATTGCAGGTTTGAAGCTGGCCTTGGCAACTTAGTAAGATCCTGTTTCAAAATAAGATAAAACTATAAAGGGCTGAGACTGTAGCTCAGTGGTAGCAGTTGCCTAGCGTGTGCGAGGCCCTGGGTTCAATTCCCAGCACCACAACACCAATAATAAATAATTGATGTGTGCCAAGTTCTTTACCCAGCACCTGGCACCTATGAGGTTGTCTGCAAGTAGTGGCTGTGTTCTGGCTTTTACTATCATCCACATCTCAGGATACTCAGGCTGGTCCCAGGTCCTGCAGCCATGATTACATAGGTCCCTGGGGCAATCTGGAATGAGTGAGGTAAGCGCCGTGAGGTGAGGGTCCCTGGATGGAGAAGGGCCTGCCTGGGATGGCACCAGGGTCAGAAGAGTGAGGCTTGCATTCCAAAAGCTCTTGAGCGGGAGCTGATCCATTGGAGGCTGAAGGTTCTGGCATGGAGACTAGATTATGCCCATTACCCACACACCATCCTCCACCTCTGCCTCCCATCCAAAGCAGCCATTCTTCACTAAGAGGCCTCTAGGGAAGGGAGAGGTTTGTGGTGTTAGGTTGGCACCTTGGAAAGGCACTTGGAGGTGAATAGGCCTTTGCCCACTGTGTGCCTTGGGCTTCGGTTTGCTCCTCACGCCCAGGGAACCATTCTGTCTCCCACATGGTGTGGCTGTGAGGATTAACTAGAATAACACGTGGCAACGTGTGAGTAGGTGCTTCGTTGTAGCCATTTCCTCCCCTGCCCCCTCCCTTCCTTCACAAGTGAGGGAAGCGATTATCTCCGTGTGTTTATGCCTGCCGGGTCTCCTGCCTGCCTCTCCCCCACCCAGTTCCTCAGCACCGAGGTGTGGGCCACTGCCCTCCTTCCCATGCACACAGGCCTTCTCTGTTGCTGGCAAGGGGTGCGGAGGGGGAGGAGCAGGCAGTGGTTTGGGGCCCAGGGAGAGCGTCTGGGCGCCTGCCCACCACCTCTGGCCAGCCGCTCTAGGCAGGGAGCTCATTAAACCAGGAGGACCTACAGAACAGAACCGCAGGCCCCCTGCCTCGGCCCAGCCCCAGTGGCCTCCAAGGGAAATGGCGATATAGACAGGCCCTTTGCGAGGGGCCAGAGGGGCGGGGTAGAGCTGGGCTGGGCAGTGACCCAGAGAGGAAACAGAGGAGGGCTTGGCTGGGGTCTGGGGGAGCCTGGCCTATTAGGCAGGGCAGGAACCTGTAGATGTGAGGCCGCAATTTCTGCTTGGTCCTGGTGTGGCAGGGCCCTGCCTGTAAAGGAGGTGTTGACAGAATGATGGGGTGGGAGGTCCCCAGATGGGGGCACTGCAGGGCCAGCATGCTGGGAGGTGACGGTCTGGTACCTTGCCCGGGGGCTTCTGGGCTCTACTACCTACTTGATCTGTGTGTGTTGGACTGAGCCAGGCGTAGTGGTGCACACCTTTAACCCCAGTATTTAGGAGGCTGAGACAGGAAGATTGTAGGTTTGAGGCTAGCCTCAGCAACTTAGCGAGACCTTATTTGAAAATAAAAAAGAAAAAGGGTTGGGGGTATGCCTCAGAAGCAAAGCATCCTTGGCTTCAATCCCCAGGACCACAATAAAATAAAATAAAATGGGACTCATAATAAATATGAAGTAAAAGCACACATGGAAATGGGGCATACCAGATTCAGGAGAGGGGTTCCCTCTGTTGAGGGTGGTAGGAAGGGAATTTGTTGTTTTACTCCTAAGACTAGATAGGAAACAATTGTGGAATACTATGAAAATTTGATAAAGCTGGGCGAGGGGGCCTCAGATGTTTGCTACCTGTATTTTTACTTGCCTTCTGCATGTCTGAAATATTTCACAATAACATGAATGTCCAGTGACAGCATCACATGCAGAATTGGCAATATTCTGAACCTAAGGGATCTCCTTCAGGATCGAAGCTGATGCTCACTGAGGAAAACCTCCAGTGCCCATGGAAACCACGAGGCAGAGGTGCATGGCAATCGATGCATTTTAGGCACTATAGCAAAACAACAGTCTTGAAATTTGCATACATTTTCTGTGACACATGCTTTGCAATGGACAGATATGTGTAAGGAAGGAGCTGGTTAAGTATTCTAAGTAGTGACACACACCTGGAATCCCATCTATTGGGGAGACTGAGGCAGGAGGATAGCAGATTCAAGACCAGCCTGGGCAACTTAGCTAAAGCCTGTCTCAAAATAAAATTTTAAAATGGGCTGGAGGTGTAGCTCAGAGGTAGAGAGCTTGCTACAATGTGGAAGGCTCTGGGTTCAATCCCCAGTGGAAGAAAAGAAAAGAGAAACTATCAGTCCATTGACTATTTCTCCATCTACATCTTCTTGACCTTTGTCAGCAAGCTCCTTCCTGAAACTCCTTCCTTGGCTTCTATGAAGGATGTTTGTCCTACTTCTCTGACAAGATCTCTGGCAATGCCTTCTACTGACACACACACACACACACACACACACACACACACACGACTTCACTACTTCCTCCTCTTCTTTTTTTGTGTGTGTGGTACTGGAGATTGAACTCAGGGGCATTCTACCTCCCACCTATATGCCCAGCCCTTTTTGTAGTTTTTATTTTGAAACAGGTTCTCACTAAGTTGCTGAGGCTGATCTTAAACAATGCCCTCATCTTAAGATACAATCTACTCATTGGGCCATGCTGCTGCCCTCTTCAAAGAGACTTTTCATGTCTCTCTCCAGACCCACACCCCCTTTGCCAAGCTCCAGTCCCACATCTCTAACATCTGGTTGCCATCTTTAGCTGCAATTTTCTTTAGCACCTCAAATGTCACATGTCTAAACTAAATTCATCATGTCTTCCGTGTACCCTCCACTACCCATCTTGTCCAATTTCTCCTCATGGTACCACTGTTCTCTCAGTACAATAAGCTCCTGTCTACCTCTGGTCCTCTAGCTCTGCCTTAGGTGAGACTGTCTCACCCATTTGGAGATCACCACAGCTGTCTCCCCAGGGGTGCGCCTCCCCCTCAACATTCCTCCCCCTCACATGTCCATGAAGTCCAAAATGTTTTTTTTTTTCCCCGTGATACTGGGAATTGAACCCAGGGGCTCGTGATTCCCCAATGTATATTTATTTTTTCGGTACTGGGAATTGAACCCAGGAGCATTCTACCTCCGAGCTACATCCCCAGTCCTATTTTTTTATTCTTTATTTTGAAACAGGGTCCCACTAAGTTGCAGAGGACCTCACTAAGTAGCTGAGGATGGCAGCAAACCTGAGATCCTCCTGTCTCAGCCTCCCAAGTACTGAGATTACAAGCGTGTGCCACCATGCCCGGCTTTCCCCAATATATTTTTATTTTTTATTTTGACACAGGGTCCCTCTAAGATGCCTAGGCTGGCCTCAAACTTGCCATCCTGTGTAGCTGGTATAACAGGCATTTGCCACTGCACTGTTTTGACCACCTTTTCTAATTCCTACCCTCATCACTCCTGCAGGATGTCTACCTCCCCTGGCAGGTGGGTAATTCCCAATTCCCGCCCCACTAAGAATTTTTTTTTGATACTGGGAATTAGACCCAGGTGCATTCTACCTCCAAGCTACACCCCTAGGGCTATTTTATTCTTTATTTTGAAACAGGGTGTCACTAAGTTGCAAAGGGCCTCACTAAGTTGCTGAGGCTGGCCCCAAACCAGCGAATTTTGAAACAGGATATTGCTCATTTACTGTGCTGCACTGGCCTCTCTGGCCTCTGATCTGCTATTCTCTGGTCTCAGCCTACCATGTAATGGGATCACAGGCATGCACCACTGCTTCCAGCTTCATGTCCACTCTTAAAAAGCTGTTTCCAAACTGTAAGAATCATTAATGAAAGGCCTGGAAGCTTTTCTTGGAAGAAAACTTAAGAATTTATGCCTGGGTGTGTGCAGGGCTTAATCGATTTCATTATTATCTTTGTGGCTGGAGATTGTTCACTGGCCATTTATGTGTTCAAACTTGGCCTGTAAGCCCAGAAAGGATACGAATCATGCCCTATAGCTCTCCTCCTTTGAACCCTCCATTGCCAAACCCCTCAACAAGTCCACACAACCGGGAACATAATCGATGCATATGGAAGCATTTGTTGCAACAGATTGAATTTAATCAACAGACATATATTGCATACTGACTCTGCACAGGGCATGGTGCTAGGTACAAGCATCAAGGTACATAGGAACCAGTGCCAGCATTTGTAATCTGGTCCCCCTCACTGCTGTTTCCTGTATGTGTGCAGGCTGACTGCTTCGCTTCTCAGAACTTGCCATCTAGAAGATGGCAAGAACTCCCACCATGTGGGGTTGTGGGAGACACTAGGAGACAGGTAGGAATAGCACTTCTCAACCTAGGAGGCTTTTCTAAAATTCAGATGCAAATACTCAAGTGTCAACCAGTGAGCAGTAAGAATGAATGGATTCCTCCCAATGGGAACCTGGAAGATAGGCTGTTTCTCCCTGTCCTCTCTGGCTGAACCCCGTGGCCCTGAGAAGCTAGTTCCTCTATAGACTGCCTCTCTGCCTCGAATATGCTGTCTCCAGGCTCCTTCTCATGGAACACAGTCCTGCTTCTTTCCTCTCTGTGGTCCTAGAACCCAGAGTCTTATAAGGGAGCAAGGTGTGTGTGTATGTGTGTGTGTGTGTGTGTGTGTGTGTGTGTGTGTGTGTAGAGATTGAACCACCTAGGGACACTCTGACTCCAAGCTGTACCCTAGTCCTTTTTATTTTGGAACAGGGTTGTGCTAAGTTGCTGAGGGTCTCACTAAGTTTCTGAGGCTGGCTTTGAACCTGTGATCCTCTAGTCTCCACTTCCCAGGTACTGGAATTACAGGCGAGTGCCACCATGCCAGGCTACAGAGACAACTTTTGTGTGTGTGGGAGTGTGTGGTGTGTATGTGTGTGTGTGTGTGTGTGTGTGTGTGTGTGTGTGTGTGTGGTACTGGGGGCTGAACCCAGGGGCATTCTACCTTGGAGCTACACTCCCAGCCCTATTTTTATTCTTTATTTTGAAACAGGGTCTCACTAATTTGCGGAGGGCCTCACTGAGTAGCTGAGGCTGGCCGCGAACCTCAATTCTCCTGTCTCAGCCTCCCAAGTACTGGGATTGCAAGTGTGCGCCACCACACCTGGCTACAAAGACACTTTTAAAAGTGAGTTTTAGATTGGGTCTTTAAAAAGTTCCTGGGAGCTGGGCAGGAACTTGCTCCCATCTCACCCTCTGGGTTCTAAGACACAGAGAGGAAAGAGATGTGATGCCCCACCACATCCAGTGTTCACAGTCAGAAAAGGGAGAGAAAGAGCCAGACACTGAAACAACGTGCACCTGTGGGAATAGAGACAAGGGGGAATGTCATCTAACCCAGGACAAGAAGGAAATAGGTGAATATAAAGTGTTTATTTGGGCTGGGTGTGGTGGCACATGCCTGTAATCCCTGTACTTAGGAGGCTGAGACAGGAGGGTCGCAAGTTCATGGACAGGCTCAGGAAGTCGTGAGACTCTTCATCAACCTAGCATGATCCTGTTTCCAAATAAGAAATAAAATCGGACTGGGGGTATAGCTCAATCCCCACTACCCTTCCCCTAAAAAGGAACAAAAGAAACTGCCATTAGAATTTTGCCCAGTGGCCCACACCAGTAATCCCAGTGAATCAGGAGGCTGAGGCAGGAGAATAGCACGTTCTGAGGTATGATAGAAGAAATAAAATAGGTAGAAAGGATACATGAAAGAAGGATGAGGAAAATGTAACTTTCTTATGAGAGTCTTGTGCTAAAATTCCTCATACCTTCCCTCCCAAAGCCAGACCCTTCACTTGCAGATTTCCAGGAAATTTATAAATCTTTACTCATTCACTTGTGGCAATTACCTTGAGCACTGTTAACTGTCCCTCAAATGAATGGTTTAAAAAAAAAAAAAAAAAAAAAAAAAAAAAAGATAACTATTGCTCAGACCACAGAGAATACAAGAATTAAAAAGATGACCAGACTGAAAATTCACTTGCTTATGATAATTACTTTATGCACTCTTGATTATCCCACCAATGGATATTTTAAGCAAAAGAGAGATTTGCAGATCAGACTATAGAGAACCCATCAGGATCTGAAAAGTGACCAGATCACAATAAACTGGCCTCTGATTACCAACTTTTTGCCTCCTAAAGTTCTCCCTCCACCAAACTTTCTTTGAAAGAAGAGCTGTAAACCCCCAACATGTGTCTCTCACTCTGGAGATGGCCTGCATTCTCCCTTGAATGTGTATTCATGCTTACCCAAATAAATCTCTAGGACTGGCAAGAGCTAAAATCCATTTTCATTACTTAAACCAAAGACTCTCCAGTTCTGAGTCTAGATCCCCACTCTCCCCCACTAGGAACTTCTGGAATCATCTCTTCTCCCATGACAATTTGAGACCAGCCCCGGCAACTTAGCAAGAGACTCTCTGTCTCACATAAAAAGGGCTGGGGATGTAGCTCAGCAGTAGAGAGCCACTGGGCTCAATCCCTAGTACTAAGAAAAAGAAAAAAGAAAGTGCCATTTGAACTGTATCTGTGAGCATGAATGGGGGCCGAGGGAATGGTGGAGATTGGGGAGCAGAGAGGTGAGAGGCATCAGGTGGTCTAGTAGGGCATTGGAGGGAGTTGACATAGATGGGGAGTAGAATGTGACCAGCCTTGAAAGCCGTACGAAAGAATTTGGGCTTACTCCTGTGGGCAATAATCAGAAGTTTTATGAGTCGGGGAGTAACATGATCAGAGCTATGTTTAAGGAAGATTAATTAAAAAGAACGTATGGTGTGTTTAATTCATGGCTAGCCCTGGGCTTTGGTGGAGACAAGAGACGAAGAAAACAAGCCCCCCCCCAACAGGCAATTCACAAAATAATGACTGATAAAGACATGAAAAGACTTTCAACCGCAAAGAAATGCAAATGAAAGAACCATGAGATACCATATTTGGTCTATCAAATTAGCAAGTATTAAAAATGATAACACTGGATGCTGCGAGGGTTTTGTGAGGTGGGCCCCCGCTCATTGCAGGATGGGGTCCTGGGGACAGTGGCAAATCACTTCGGCCTTTGGAAGGGCAGTTTGACAAAAGACACGAAAAGCTTTTTAAAAGGGCACATTGTGTGACTCAGAAATCCCACTTCTAGGTATTTATACTAAAGAAACCATTGTCTGTGAAAAAATGTATGCCCCGAGTGTCCCTCCCCCAGTCCCGGGTGCTATTTATAAAAGCAAATAACTGTATCGCAGGGGGAAAGTGTTAAAACTGAGACCACGACCTGGGAGTCTGGACTTTGCATTTCTGAATCCTGGAAGGCTGGAGGCAGAAGACAAAACCCTCATTTCTTTTTTTTAACTGTGGTGGTACGCTGCTTGAGTCTCCAAGGGGAGTCTCTAAAATTTGTCCTCGAGGCAGACGGTGCTTTTGTTCTTTTAGGGACGAGCAGGCAAGCCTCTTGGTCATGCAGATGTACCTCAAGTACCTATTCATTGTCCTGGGGAGGCTCTGACTCCATATGCAGATGCTGTAAGCAGAGACGTTAAGCATTCTGTTTAATAATGTAAAAGGCCGTCTTCATTGTGGGCTGGGCGGCTGCGCTGCAGAATCTCTTGTGATGTTAAATGATTTTCAGCTTGCTTTGGCCAGGCATTCCAACAGCACGGGGGCAGGTGGGGTGGGCGTCGAGGACAGCACTGGCATGGGAATAGAAAGGATAGAAGAAAAGAATCTTGGGTTTGAGGAGCATAGGTTCCCAGCACTGAGGCTGCAGTGTGGATTAGAGACCATGACCGCAGGCAGTGAGCCCTGGGAAAGGTCAGAGACTCTCAGAGCAAAGGAGGCTGCTATCCATTGTAATTCCCTGTATCAGTGTTTCCCAAAAGCGAGCTCTGTACATGAAAGGATTTTATTTTATTTTTTGTGATACTGGGGATTGAACCCAGAGGCACTCTACCTCTGAGCAACACCCCACCCCACCCCAGCACTTTTTTTTTTTTTTTTTTGCGGCACTGGGGGTTGAACTCAGGGGCATTCTACCTCCGAGCTACACCCCCAGCCCTATTTTTTATTCTTTATTTTGAAACCGAGTCTCACTAAGTTGCGGAGGGCCTCACTAGTTAGCTGAGGCTGGCCGCGAACCCGGATCCTCCGGTCTCAGCCTCCCGAATGCTGGGATTACAAGCGTGCGCCACCACGCCCGGCTCCACCCCAGCACTTTTGATTTTGAGACAGGGTCTCACTAAGTTACGGTGTGCTGGCCTCAAACTTGCAATCCTCCTATTTTAGCCTCCCAAGTATTGGGATTACAGGCATGTGCCACTGTGCCTGGCCACACAAGAGGATTTTAGGTGGTCTACGTAGGAAAAAGTAATTGAAGACTTGCTTAGGATAAAGCTCCGGCTTTAAAAAGGGGGAGGAGAGTATTGATCAAAAGGCCAATATTAGAGTACTTTGGGACAGGTAAGATATGAATGTAGTAAGTCGTCAAGGCCGTTCGCTGTTCACTGGTTTGTGCTATCAAGGAGCCAGTCAGGAAGTTGGTACATTAGGACAGGGCAGGCTCAGCTGTGTTCTGGGGAATTAACATACAGGGCGCTAAACCCAGCATGGTGGCACATGCCTGCAATCCAAGTATTTGGGAGACTGAGATAGGAGGATTGCAGGTTCAAGGCCAGCCTCAGCCACTTAGCAAGGCCCTCAGCTATATATCAAGATCCCATTTCAAAATAATACAAAGGGCTGGGGATGTAGATCACAGGTAGAATGCTCCTGGGTTCAATCCCCAGTAACACACACACACACACACACACACACACACACACACACACACACACAGGCTGCTGTCTGCAGGACTGAGTGACACAGACCTAGCTATGTAAAAAGTGAGGAAGAAGGAAGGATGGTGCAAGAGGAGGGCAGGGAGAAGCCCAGAGCATTGATCGAGGCTGCAGGTGACACAGGACAAGCAGAAGGATGGAATCCCTGGGGCAGGAGGATTGTAAACTCAAGGAGGCTTTCTCTTGGACACTTAGGTAGCCTGTCTGACAGGAGCAATCCGGATGCTAAGAGTGATTATGGAAGGCTGAAGAACGTGGAAAGAAATGCTCAGGTCCGAAATGCACAGGATGCAGCCAGATGGCTAGGCAGCCATTCCAAATTCTGGTTTCAAAGCATTTCCAATGACATGGACATATGCCAGTGACAAACCGTGGAATGAAAAAGAGGAACATAGTCTGGTATGGTGACACAGGCCTGTAATATCAGCACTTGGGAGGCTGAGACAGGAGACTCACAGGATTGAGGACAGCCTCAGCAACTTAGAGAGAGAGAGAGAGAGAGAATAAAAACTATAGTGAAGTATGATATTTATTAAAATTATTTTGCAAAACTGGGTGTGGTGGCGCATGATTGTAATTCCAGTACTTGGGAGGTTGAGACCACAGGATGATCCAGGTTCACAGCCAGCCTCAGCTACTTAGTGAGACCATCCACAACTTAGTGAGACCCTGTTTATAAATAAAGAATAAAAAAAATAGGGTTAAGGGTGTAGCTTGGAGATAGAATGCCCCTGGGTTCAATCCCCAGTACCACTAAAAAAAAATTATTTTGCAATACTGTGAATGGAACCCAGGGAGTAGAGCATGCTGGGCAAGTGCTCTACTACTGTAGCATACCCCTAGTCCTAAATTATCTTTTTTTTGGTACTGGGGATTGAATCCAGGGGCACTGTACCTCCAAGCCCCATTTTATTTTATTTTTTGTTTTGAAACAAGGTCTTGCTAGGTTGCTGAGAGTCTTGTTAAGTTGCTGAAGCTGTACTCAAACCTGTGATCCACCTGTCTCAGCCTCTCAAGTATTAAGATTACAGGCATGTGCCATGCTCTGCCTAAATGTTCTTCAAAATAGACTGGAAGAAGCCAGGTGTAATGGTGCATGCCTGTAATCCCAGTACTTGGGAGGTAGAGACAGGCAGATCGCAGGCTCAGGGACAGTCTCAGCAACCTAAGGAGACTCTCAGCAACCTAGTGAGACCCTGTTTCAAAATAAAAATAAAATAGGGCTGAGGGTGTAGCTCAGAGGTAGAATGCCCCTGGGTCCAATCCCTAGTAACACACACACACACACACACACACACACACACACACACACACACACACACAGTAGACTGGAAGGAAATATAACAAAATGTTATCAGTGAATGTCACCTAGGATGTGGAAACCCTGAGAAGAGCCATTGTCTGTCAGTCAAAGAAGGAGTACAAGAAGCAGCCATATTTGAAACAGGGAATTTTATGGACTGAATATTTGTGTCCCCTCAAAATTCATATGCAGAAACCCTAATCCTAGCACAGTGGTGGGGGTGCGGGGGTGTTGGGTGGTAATTAGATCATGAGAGGAAATTGGATTAGTGCACTTACTTTTTTTGTGTGTGGTGGTACTACGGATGGAACCCAGGGGCCTTCTATCTTTGGATTATACCACCAGACCTATTTTATTTTTTATTTGGAAACAGGGTCCTCTCACTGAGTTGCTGAGAGCCTCACTAAGTTGCTGAGGCTTGCTTCGAACCTGTGAGTGTGCCAAGAGTGCGCCACCACGCCCAGTGTATTACTGCCCTTATAAAAGAAACCCCAGGCCGGTCATAATGGTACAGGTCTATAATCCCAGCAACTCAGGAGATTGAGGCAGGAAGATTACATGTTTGAGGGCAAGCTTGGACAACTGTATCAAAATAAAAGATCCTGTATCAAAATAATAAAAAAGGGCTGGGGTGTGACTCAGTAGTTGAGCCCCCCCTGGGTTCAATCCCAAGTACCAAAGGAGAGAGAGAGAAAAAAATACTCCAGAGAACTCTCTAGACTTCTTTTCACCTTGTGAGAAGTCCACTTAAATTCCAATTGTCAGTCTGCAACCCAGATTAGGACCCCTACCAGAACTTGATATATTGGCACCTGAATCCTGGGCTTCCAGAACAGTGAGAAATAAATTTCTCTGGTTTATAAGCTACGAGGTCTATGGTACTTTGTTATAGCAGCCTGACCTAAGGTAGGGATAAAAAAAAAAGTACCAGTTTGCAAAGCCATTTATTCATTGCTATTTCTGGAATAGCAAGAATATGGCAAAGGCCCAAGACATGAGGAGTCTAATGTGCTGGGTCACAGGTATCAGTTGTGATCAGGGTCCTGTGACTTATCAGAGCCCTCTAGTCACTGAGTGGAGGATGTATTATAGAAAATTACAAGAACAGAGAGAGCAGTCAGAAGTTGATTACAGTCATCCAAGAGAAAGGTGACAAGGGTCTGTACTCCCGCTGAGGCAGTGGGAAAAGAGCAGAGGATTCAAGTAATATTGAGGTGGTAGAATCTAAGAAAGAGATTTGGTGACAAATTGGATGTGGGTGAGGGAGGGGGGGTGGCCTGAAGGGGAACTCCAGGCTATCTGGGAGGGCTTGGACCTATGGGTGGAGACCTGGCTCCAGACCCAGCAGGCACAGGGCCCTGCCTAGGGAGGGTGAAAGCAGCACAAGTATTCTGTTAGCTTCGGAGCAAGGAGGAGGTGAATCTTTCCCCACGTCACCAGGAAGGACTCTGATTGTCTGGCTTCTCAGCAGTGAGGCGCACCTGTAGTCCCAGCTGCTCAGGAGGCTGAGGTAGGAGGTTAGCTTGAGCCCTGGAGTTTGAGACCAGACTGGCCAACAGAGCAAGGCTTCACCCTGTCTCAAAAAAATTTTTTTAAAGTAAGGCCCAAGCTTATAATCCCAGTACTTGGGAGGCTGAGGCAGGATGGTAGGGTCGAGGCCAGCCTCCGCAATTTAGAGAGACCCTGTTTGCAACAAAAAGAGGAGGGGGGTTGGGGATGTAGCTTGGATGTAGAATACCCCTGGGTCCAATCCCCAGCTCCATGAGGAAAAAAAAAAAGCAAGGGTCATGAGAAGCTTGCTTAGAACACATGCTTACTCTTATGACCAAGCAAGCTGGATAGATTACCAACGAAGGACAAGAAATTCTGCAAGGTTCTAATCACTGCCACAGATTATCTGCATGGTTGAAAATCAGAGTGAAGGTTAACTCTAAATGTGGGAGCAGTGGTGCATGCTGGTCATCCCAGTGACTCAGGAGGCTGAGGCAGGAGGATAGCAAGTTAAAGGCTCATTTGAACAACTTTGTGAGACTATATCTCAAAATAAAAAATTAGAGCTGGCCATGGTGGCACATGCTTGTAATCCCAGTACTTAGGAGGCTGAGACAGGAGGATCCAGGTTCACCGCCATCCTCAGCTACTTCATGAGGCCCTCTGCAACTTAGTGAAACCCTGTTTCAAAATAAAGAATAAAAATAGGGCGGGGGTGTAGCTTGGAGGTAGAATGTTCCTAGATTCAATCTCAGTACCACGAAATAAATAAATAAATAAATAAAATAAAAATGGCTGGGTGTATAGCTCAGATCATCTGCTTGGCAGGCGCAAGGCCCTGGGTTCTGGCCTCAGTACTGCAACAGCAACAAAAAGTGGATTTTGATGATGCCATTTCATTGATGAGTGTCCACAGAAAAAGGAGATCATTGTATCAGAAGCTCTAGTTAAAATATCAGAAAAGTCAGTCGGTCACCTCTTCCTCAACTCCACGGCCACTGCCAAAGGTCAAGCTCTTAATCTCTCTCTCCTGACCTATTTTTCTGCCTCTTCTCTGCCTTTCAGCTCCCTATTGCACACATCATCCCTGCCACAGGGACAGTTGCCCACGGAAAAGGTAGCATAGTAGCGACTCAGAGTGTGGCCTTTATTCTCAGTTTAAATCTTAGTTCTGACACAGAGGAGCTCTGTGACCTGAGTGAGCCGTTTTACCTGTGGCTAGTTTCCTTAGGAAACTTCACAGGCTTGTTCTGGGGGTTGAAAGAGTTAATATCCAGAGGGTGCTTAGAGCAGGGCCTGACATGGAGTGCTATGCAAACACCACCAGTGGTCCGGCTGTAGGGCTGGGGATGTAGATCAGTGGTAGCACAGTTGCCTGGCATGTTCGAGGTCCTGGGTTCAACCCCCAGCACTGCAAAAATTAAGTAATCAATTAATAAAAATGCAAAATAAAAAGGGCTGGAGATGTAGCTCAGTGATAGCTTGCCAAGTATGTATAAAGCCCTGGGTTCCAGCCCCAGCACTGAAAAAAAAAAAAAGATGACTATCATTACCCCACTTGTAACCCCAAGCTACCTCCTCTGCACCGCATGAGCTCATCTCCTCCAAGAAGTTGTCTCTGCCTCTCCATTGCCTCCCAAGAGGCTGGACTGTACTATACCATGCCCACTCTGCATAGAAACGTCCCTGGGGGAGTCAGGGACTCTGAGCCTC
The DNA here is from genome assembly GCA_004027655.1 of Graphiurus murinus. Classification (NCBI taxonomy): domain Eukaryota; kingdom Metazoa; phylum Chordata; class Mammalia; order Rodentia; family Gliridae; genus Graphiurus; species Graphiurus murinus. Next base: position 39,205 of record PVLC010014239.1, read on the forward strand.
CACTTGTCGGCAGCACAGAGCACAGCACCTGCACGTAAGCAGAACCTTGGGAAATGCCCAGCGCAGGAACACCTTATGTTTGAAGAGCTCTGTGCACTTTACAAAGTGCTTTGTGTGTATGTGGTACTATGGATTGAAAACAGGAGCATTCTACCTCTGAACAGCAGCACTTTTATTTATTTTTCATTTTGAGACAGGGTCTCCCTAAGTTGCTGAGGCTGGCAGCAAATCAGTGATTCTCCTGTCTCAGCCTCTCCAGTACTGAGATTACAGGCATGTGCCACTATGCCCCACTGTGAGCCCTTTATATATTTTTTTTTTTTTTTTTTTTTTTTTTGCGGTACTGGGGATTGAACTCAGGGGCATTCTACCTCCGAGCTATACCCCCAGCCCTATTTTTTATTCTTTATTTTGAAACCGGGTCTCACTAAGTTGCGGAGTGCCTCACTAGGTAGCTGAGGCTGGCTGCGAACCCGGATCCTCCGGTCTCAGCCTCCCGAATGCTGGGATTACAA
>PVLC010014240.1:0-39689 GCA_004027655.1 Graphiurus murinus
TGCATGCTCTTCTTTAAAGGAGACTCCCAGTAAACATGCTTGCAAGGTCAGGTGATGAGTGACAACCAAGGCAACTCCTCAGCCCCTGGGTCCTGCTTCTGTCTCCTCCCCACCCCCAGCTTTCTCCCACTTCCTCCAGGCCAGCTGATTCCAGGGCCTGAGGATCTGATGTTTTATTAAAGTCCAGATCTTCCTATTCTAAGGCCACCTTCCTCTGGCTAATTCTGTAATTCAATTAGTAGGAAGCCAAGGCCAGGCTGGGGTGGGAGGAGGGAGCGCATCACATCGGGAGCCTTCCCTTCCAGGATGATTACACCCCAGGCTTCAGCCCTGTTCAGAGCTGGGCAGGAAATTGTACTTCCTTCACTTCACAATGACAAGGGCCTTTTATCCCTGCACACGGGGGCTTTGTAAATTACTGCCATCTCCGTGCAATTAATTCTGCCGCGCTGTGTTTTTCCCCTACCTGGGAGAGGGCCCCGCCCACCTTCCCAAGCATCAGCAGGGCCCCTTGTACTTGGCCTACAGGATGCCCCTGTGGGAGAAGGGTTTCTGCCACCCCTGCCTGCTCCCTCATCTGACAACCCCCTCCTCCACCCACTCTGCTTGCCTCTCACCTGCCCTGGCCACACCCACCTCCTCCCTGCCTTCCCTACTCTGTCCAGGTCCCAGGGTTCCTAATCCCCTCACTTCCCTGCCCCAGTCTTGGGTCTCCTTCCCCAGCCCTCACTCCCCTATCCCTCGTGGGTCCCCCTGGTCTCCTAGCCCTCCAACATGTTAGTTAGGAGCTCAGTCCAGCAGGTAGTCCTAGGGAAATGGAGGATGCTCTTCCCCCCTCCCCCCTCACAGGGCTGACCAAGACAAGAGTGTAAATAGAAGGGACAAGTAAAGAAGAATGGAACGCAGGAAATGGTTCTGTGGTTACCTAAGGAAATGTATGTGCAAAGTGTTCAGCACACACACAAGATAGAACTGTGACTGTTGGAGAGAGGCAGGTCAGTGTGGGCCAAGCAGGAAGGAGTGAGGGGTCCATCTTGTGCTGCAGGAGCCCAGGCTACCAGCTGCTGATGGCAACACTGTGTGTGACTTCTAATTCTGTCATCTGCCTGCCCCCAAACCCACAGGCAATTTCCAAAGTCTGTTCCTGCTCAGACAGGCTTCAGTTCTATCCTGCTCAAAGACTGTGGCATGGATAGGAGGGGCTCAGGGTGAAGTCATGGCTCACCTGAGATTCCCCTGGACTGCATGTGTAACTATCCACCCCGCAGTCCCACTGTCAGTGTCACACAGCTGGAAGGGCCCTGGAAGAAGAGGAGGGTGGTGTTGGAGAGTCTGTCTGATCCATCATGGACTCCATCACCATACACCAACTCCTGGAGCTCTGGGCAGAGGACAGAAACAATTTACATTTACAGCTTGCAGAGCAGAGAGAACCTGCTTCAAAACCCACAGTGCCACACCCAGCTCTAGCTGGGAGGAAGCTTTGAGGCTGGGCATAACAGCCTCACCCAGGATAATTCCCCTCAGGGCTGCCAGGCAGCCAGTGATGCCTGGTGATCTTTGTCTCCTCAAAACAGGATGTTAGTCTCACTTCCTGTCAGGCTCACCCACTTTTTCCACCTTCTTTTTATTCCATTCTCCTCTTTTAGCACAGATTCTTTTTCTTTAAAGTTAATTATGCAAGTGAAACATGAATACATTCTAAGTCTAAATGTGTCAAACTAAACAAAAAAAAAGCAAAAGTCATGAAAGACATCCCCTTTCCCCAGCCCAGGCTCCCTGTTTTCAGCTTGGTGTGACTTCTAGACTTTGTCCTTTGCATGTAAATACAGACATGAGTGCATATGGTAGGAGTGGAGTAGGCCTCCGTTGTGTATACATAGGGTAGATAATTTTACAACTCATATATCCCAACTGACAACGTGGCTTTCCATGTTGGTACAATTAGGATAATTCCATCTTTTTTAACTGCCGTATGTATTCAGTTTTAAAATAAAACATTTCTTCCCTGAGGAACATTTAGGTGGTTTTCTTTCTTTTCTTTTTCTTTTTTTTTTTTTTTTTTTGCTAGTCCAAACAGCCACAATGGACCCTTGTTCTATCCTCTGTAAACAAAAGGACTATGTATACTTGATTGAGTCTTGGGAGGGGGTGGCTGGGCCTGAAGGTAGGGACACATTTCTGTGACACCAGCCCCTCCTCAGAAAGCATGTTGTCTTCTCAGGCCCCCAAGTTTGAGCCCTGTGCAAGCCCCTCCCACACTGTCCTGAACAGTTAAAGCTGAGGTTCCCTGAGAGCATTCTGTCTCCCACCTACCTTGTGAGGTCCCAAAGAGCTGCAGCAGGGATGCCTCTGGGGACACCTCAGTGCATCCCAAGACAACACACTGGGCAGATCCAGGGTCTGCTAGACCCATCTTCATCCCTTCCAGCTGCGCCAGCCTCGCAGCTGAGGAAGAGCAGGTAGCCACAGGAGGTCAAAGCTATTTGCTCTGGGTGGGGCCTCTGGGTGCTCTGGCTCCATTCCCTACACAAGAGGCCAAAGAGTGTCTAGTGGTTGGGCCTGGGTATTTTCTCCCATGGCCACCCTGAGCCCCACCTTGAACTCCATTCCAGGCCCATCACCATCTAGGTCACCCTGGGATGTCAAGCTGCCCTCTCTCAGACCCCTCCCCACCAAAGCTGCCACCACCCCCTCCCCCAGGCTCTGCTGTCTGCCAGGGAGCAGAATGGACCCTTCCTTCACACACTGGAGCTAGAATTAATAACTATTTATCCACATTAGTTGTCTCCCTAAGCGAGACAACTAATCTCTCCCAGAGGAATGTCAGACGCACTTCCAACTGCTGTTGTGATGGCTAGAGAAAGACACCAGTAGGTTTACCCAATTGGCCTCTGTGTAAGGCTGGTCCCTCCTACAGAGGGACAAAGGGGGTGAGGGAAGGGGCCGGTGTCTCTCTAAGCTGCTTCACAAGAGGGAACTGAGATTTACAGCATGCTCTGCAGTTAGTGGCCTCTGCAGAGGTTAATACTCAGGCTAGTAGGTTTCCTCACAAGCTCTGAGGGGAACAACAACTCCCATTTTATAGATGAGGAACCTGAGGTTCAGAGAGACAAATCAGTAAGTGACCCATGTCGGATCCTGGGCTCTCCTGGACAGAGCTGTGCATCAGCCTTTTCTCAGACTGACTGAAGACTCGGCAAGGCACGATGAGCATGCACTGTCCGGCCAGAGGAGCCCAAGAAAGCCTACAGGGCAGGAGCCAGTGCAGCAACCTGCCTAATGACTGGCATAGAAAACTGCAGGCACAGTGATCACCACGGATGTGGGCGCCTCACAGAGCACAGGCCCTGTCAGCTCTTCCCAGCCTCTGAGCACCTCTTCTGTATCCCCAGCCCACCTACTGCCCGTTGTTCATCAAATTAGCTGATGGCGTTGGACACCCAATGCTCCCACCTGGAATACATGGAGCTCCTGCCCCTGTTCTGAGCACTGAGAACCAGGAAGGAAGAGAACCAAACCAAGTTCCTGACCTCATCAGAGCAGGAGGAGATTGCCCAATCAATAAGCAAATACATATTAATACATCAGGGAGCAGTGGGCGCTAAACAGAAAAGGGAACAGGATGAGGGTCAGAGGGTATGTGTGTACTGGCTGTGGGGGCTGTGTTAAATGAGGGGGTCAAGAGAGGTGACCCCGAGGAGGTCACATTTGAGCAGAAGCCTAAGAGAAATAAAGGACCAAGCCATGCAGGCCCAGGCATCGGCAGGGCAGGGGGTGGGGGTCATTCCTGACAAAGAGTCTGAGTTACCGTGTGTCTGGAGGGGCTGGAAAAGAGGAAGCCAGGAAATGAGCAAGGTGAAGACTGGGAGGAGACAAATTCAAGGTAGAAGTGGCACGGGGAGGGAGGTCTCACAGGGTCTAGGGCTCCCCAAAAGACCCTGCGACAAAATGAAATTGTGAGCTTCCTGAAAAACTGTGGCTGAAACTCCGGGAAGCTGGACAAAAGCAACAGATTCTTTTTTTTTTCTCTGGAATCATTTGCTTGTTATCCTGGGCCATGGAAACAATATGGTCTCCTCCTTCTCTTCCTCCTCCTCCTTCTCCTCCTCCCTCCTTTCCCTCTCCAAACCTGCCCCTGACCTTGTCCCAAGCTGGCTCGCCTGTGAGCAGCTGAGGCAGTGGCTGCCTCTCAGTTGCAGGCAGAAGACAAGGCCAAGAAGGGGACAGGAGAAAAGACGCCCCCGGGAGAGGCAGGCGGCAGCACGAGGGACCACGTCACGGGGGCCTCTGACCGCTATTCATTTCAGTCCCCGTGTCTCCATCAATAACCGTCTGCCAGTGACCAGGGGGGAGGAGGAGGGATGGTGTGGAGGCTGGCAGGGGAGGGAGACGGCTCCTTGGCAGCTCCTCCCAGCCTGGGGCAGGAGGAGGGAGAACAGGCACTGGGAACTGAGTTTCTGGGCTTCTCACCTGCTTTCTTCTCCCATCTGTATGTCCCTTGCACACATATTCCCTTCCTGCCCCCTCTCTGAAGCTAGGAGGGGAACGGAGGAAGGACCATTCTCTTCTACATTAGAAGAAGAAGAAAGGGGTTTTATTGGGTGCAAGCCAGATGGTGGACAAGTCAGGTGCTGCAGAGGACACTAGGACCTCTCCATGCCTGGCACAAAGAGTCCAGGAAGCCTGGTGACCAGGACAGGTATAGGCACCAGACTATCATCACCAGCCGGCAGGCCTCAGGAGAGGAGGCCCTGGGCCTGGCCACAGAGCAGGCACTCAGAAAGTAAATGGCCATGAGAAGGACCAAATGGCTGGCGTGGGTGGTCAGGAAAGGAGGCTGTCGCAATAGTCCAGAGCAATCAGGGAGGGCTGCCTGAAGTAGGCAGAACTCAATCCTATTCTTGAAAGACGGACTAGGATGAGGGGAGTGAAAATGGTGAAGGAAAGCATACTCGGTGAGCAGACCGTTAGCACAGGAATAGGAGTGGAGATGACTGTATGTCGTGGGGAGGCTAGAGAAAAAATGGAGATGGAACAAGGGGGGTGGCCGTCCTGTGGGGTGCCTTCTCTGGGACCTTGGGTGGCTATGCAAAGTCTGAGATGACTGGGACCACAGGACTCCAGCCTGTTTTAGCCAAATAAGCCCCCTCCCCTTTTATCATGACTTCCAGCCTTGCAGGTCTCCAAGCCACATTCAGCCACACCTGCACGCAGAGGAAGAGGCCCCTACACCAGGCAGTTGGGGGAAGGACTCTCCCATCCCCAAACATTCTCTTTATTTGTCATTGCCTGAAAAATCAACATTTAAAAGTCAGCCAAGTTAGCAGATTCCAGATCCAATCCAGATCCCAGTTGAAGAGTAATGGTTAGAATCGCTCCCTGGGGGAGCGAGACTGGACTTTGGTGATCACTGACTCAATGCTCTCTCTCGGTTTGCAGATGGGGAGACTGAGGCCAGATGGGAGGTGTGAGTCAAAGAACTGGGTCACCAGGGAGTCGGAGGCAGAGGGATGGTAGGCCTCAGTCCTAGCACTGTGACTCAGTGGACTGGGTAACCCAAGAAGACCTCTGACTAGTATGGATGTGAAGACTCTTACTGCCAACCTGACAGCAGGAATTGGGGCAGGGGACACCGGAGACACATGACAGCCCCATTCATTTTATTAGGACAACCTGGCCCAGGGTCTTCCTCACAGGGGGAGCCTTTATTTGAGGGTCCCTCAGCGTCTCTGCAGGAGCAGTGGCCTGCACTCCAGAGGGGGCTGATTTCACGGTCCTGAGTGGCCAGCGGCGCTGGGGGCTGTGGGTGAAAACCGCCCCTTCTGGGAGTTTAGGGGCTGGAGCTGATACGGAAACAACACCGGCAGGGAACAGCGGGGAGACGGCAGAGTCGCCTGCGGCGCCAGGGCTTGGGGACAGGGAGAGACCCGTGGGGAAAGGGGGTGTGGTGGGGGGAAGATTGGAAGACTCCGCAGAGGGAACAAAATAGAAAAGCAACGGGAGGGACGAGAGGCAGACAGACGGGAACTCGGAGAGGCAGGGAAGCTCCGAGGAGGGTGCCCGGGAGAGAAAGAGGTGGGGAGAGCGACTCGGAGCCGGGAGGGCGGGCGACCGGGGGCGGGCTGCAGGGCGCGTCGGCGGGCCGGGGGCGCCCCACTGACCCTTCTCGGCGCTTGTTTCCCTCTCCAGGCTGCGCTTTCCTCACCTACTGCGAGCGTGAGTCAGCGCTGAAGGCCCAGAGCGCGCTGCACGAGCAGAAGACTCTGCCCGGGGTAAGTGGCGCCCGCCGCGGTTCGAGCGACTGGCGCGCCAACAGGGGGCGACTTCGGGAGGCCGGGCGGGCGGGGAGACCGCGGGCCGGGGCGTGTGCGAGGGCGTGCGGGCGCCGGGCTCAGACTCCCGGGCCTCTGGGGCTCTCGTTCTCCAGGCCCGACGGAATCTGGCGGGGGTTGGACTTGGCAATGGCCACAGAGCCCAGACGCGGCTGCTGCGCGCACTGCCCGCGCGGGCGTCCGGGGCCGGGAACCCTGAGCCGCCTCCGCCGGTTCCCACCGCGGTGCGATCCGATCCGGCAGGCTGAACGCGTCCCCCGACGCTGGCTGTTCCCGAGGTGGGGGACGCGGTGGGAGGGGGCGCCTTCCTCCCGAGCTCGGCGCCGCAAGTGAGATCACCGTGGTTTATTTAAGGAGCCAGCCCTCGTCTTTGATAAACTATCGCGCTTCGGCCCTGGTTTATAGCTTCTGTGCGGGGGAGAGGAGAATTATTTATGGCCCCCCTAACTGGGTGTGATATCAGCCATGGCTATTATCGAGGCTAGTTCATCACCATAAAATAAGAACTGTTCCTCGGGTCAAGGGTCTGCGCGGTCTCTCCTGTGGGTTCAGAAAGATGGGGAGGGGGGAGATATACGGCCGCTGAGGATCTAAAGATAAATGGAAAGATGTGTGTTTGTGGGCATAATTTCAAAAATTTATAAATATACGGTGTTTAAGCTTATGCAGTGGTCGCTGAAGGGAAGCACGTGTGTTCTCTATGTATGCACTGCCATGCTTACACATCCATGTTTACATTCTTACCAAGCAACCCGTATGTAAACACACGTTTCCATTTCTGCCCCACAGCGGGAAAGGTTAACCAGGTAGAGAGAAAATACAACCCTGGGCGGGGACAGCCTTCCTTTGCATCAAAGATCTTTTCTTACCCTTTCAGAGTGGGGAGTGCTGAATTGCACAGTCCGGTCCTTTCATTAAGACAGCCTTTGTATTGTATTTGGGATTTGTGATTGCAAAGCACGAGGCTGAGTCATCTTAATAACATACCCCCGATGCAAATGTATGGAAATGGAGCAACACACAGATTTTGTGTGGAGCCCAGCTCTGGCAGGGTGGCCATTCCCAGTTGGTTTTTTAGTGGCGCAGCTACATGCACATATATTACAGTAATTACTTTCTGGGTGCCCTCTGTAAGATGGCAGAAATATGCTCCACATCGCCCCACGTTATGTGTGAGGCATAAAGCCATATTGTAAGATAATCAAAGGCTTCTGAGAAAGGTTTGTGCTGATTAATAAAGTGTTTATGGTACTTTGTTTTGGGGGAGATTGTGATAGATATTTTAGAGCCACCCAAATGGAATAGAAAATACCACATTGTTATGGGAGGCCCTTCATCAGCTTGAGAGAGATTGCTGGGAAGTTTCATGGCAGCTAAAAGCCCGAATCAGATGGGGAAACAGAAAGAGAGAGGAGGGAGGGAGAGACTTAAGATTTTGAAAGAGGAGAAGCCTGGAACTGGGAGAATTTCAGTAGAGAGTGTGGATCGTTCAGGATCTAACATTAACTTGCGGTTGTTTATTTTACATATAATAGAATAGCTAAATGATGGAGTGTATTAGTTCTTTAATAATTTATAGAAATACTTTGATGTTGCAGTAATTACATTAAAGGTCACATATCAAAGGTAATTTGGTTGAGCAGCTGTGATGGTTTCTCAGAAGCAATCAATATCACTGTCCGTGGTGCTGATTTCACCAAGGGGCCTGCCAGATTAAAGAAGGCTTATTACCAGGCAGAAAGGCCCAGGGGAAATCAGGAGCACATTGGAGCGACGCGCCAACCCCCCTTCCACCGATAATTAACACTGTTGCCCATAATCTCTGCTAATCCTTCATACTGGGAGATCCAGTGGCATTTTTCTGAAATCACAAAGACAAGTTGGGTAAGTTTGGGAGGAAGGGCGAAAAAAAAAATTTAAAAACCCACAAATGTATGTGGGAGAGGGGAGGGGTGAAAATAGAGGCTAATAGCAGGACTGAAACAGAGCCTGGAGTCCCCACGCACTGCCTGGAACACCGGCCTTTATTCAAAGGCTTCTTGGGGAGACGCATGGCCTCAAAAGTCTCGTCACACAATTCTCAGGGCTGGCACAGCCTGTGGAGGAAGGGACATGGGGAAAGGATAGAATTGTAGCTCCAAGTTCTGAGGGCACGTTGTCCCTTACAAACTCACAAGCAAGCAGATAAATGAGAAACAAAATGACCTAGTAAAATTATGCTTTAAAGTGCAGTCATTTTGATTCCAGAAAACAGAACTGGCATTATTATTGTTAGTTGGTTCTCTCCTTTGAGATCAGAGAAAATGTGCCTCCAGCACCAAGCAGAATGATCTCACCCAACCAAATAATACATGCTCCTGCCAGCTGAGGCTGTGTTCAGCACTGCTTATTTGGTTGGGGTGGGGGCAAGGCAAGGAGGGACCTCTTCTTGTCTGGAGTGACCACACTACGTGTCCCAGCGAGCACATTCTGTGTCTGACTAAGGAGAATAAAATTGAAAAACAACCAAAAAAAAAAAAAAAAAAAAAAAAAACCTGAAAAACTGGTAAACTCAGCAATTTAGGCACTTTTCCAGGCTTCAAAATCCATTACAATCAATCCATTAAAATCAGTCTTCTACTTTCTCACTGAGGAGAGAAAGAGGGGGGAAAGATAGTACAGGTAGCAGATTCCAGATTCTGTTTCCCAGTAAGTTACAGAGCTTGAATCCTGTTGCCAGCAAGATAACTAATCCCATTGTTGTTATGCGTGCGTGCGTACACACACACACACACACACACACACACACACACATGCTGCTACCAACAACAAAGTCACAGAGACAGAACTAGAGGTGCCTCAACACAGGTCCTCATTTGGGGACTGAATAGGAGAAGTCACACCTCTCTTGGGATAAATGGAAACTCAGGAGCAAGACCACAGTGCTGTTCTCACAAATCAAAGGTCAGTTTCCCTGGGAATTAGCCTAATCCAAGCCACTCTGATAGCTGATGAAGTCATCCTGCACCAGCGTCACAAATGGATTATTATTTTTTAGTTTGGCATGATTTTGGTAAAATGAAATTACCAAGCCATGAAGTCTCATCAGGGTCTTTTTGAGCATGGCCTTCTGCCAGAATCTAGACAGGGTGATTCCACTTTTTCCTCTTCTCTCTCTCTCTCTCTCTCTCTGTCTCTCTCTCTCTCTCTGTCACACACACACACACACACACACACACACACACGCACACACACACGTATACTCACTCTCAGTCTCATCCTCTCCTGACCTCCAGGCCTTCTGCAACCCATTTTCTTCTATTCTAAATGTTCATGCCACTATTTGTGGGGTACAGTCAACTTGGGGCAATTTCTCAATCCAGCAGTATACATTTCCTGAGTGTGTACCATGCCAGATATACCATAAGACACAGAGATAAGAAAAACACATCCCCCTTCACTCTTGAAGTTGCCCATCAAATTGGGGACAGAAGCCACACATACAAAAGCATAATCAACAATATCAGGCAGCAGATGTTATAAAATGATTAGTGTGGGCAATTGTTCAATAATCACAATTGATGTTGTTAATCACATATTTTATGACTGGTCTGATGTCAAGCACTTTGACTCCATTGCCTCATTTTATCTTCACAACTATCCCATGAGGAAGATAACATGATTCTTCTTTGCAGATGAGGGCTAGGTGCCTTGGGAGTTTGGAGGGGACAGAGATGATTATGGAGTACGGGAATAGCTAAAAGGTTTTCCTTAGGATATGGACAGGTGGGAATAGAGAGCTGGGATTAAGGTGAGTATGTCAGCTGAGAGCACTGAGAAATAGCCCAGAGATGAGGCTTGCAAGGCAGACAGGGACTGAGAGCTGGCCTGCGTGCCTGTGCAAGAGAGACGTGCTAAGTAGCAGCAGCCTGCTCTGAGAGCTGCCCAGGGCCTCAGCGCTCAGGAGGCCATGTGGAAGAAGAATTGTGTTTCTCAAAATACATCCCTGATGCATAGTTCCAGCTCCTCCAGCCTTTGGAATTTTGCAGGGGATTGTCTTCCAGGAAGAGCCCACCTGTTTCCAAAGTTGGGAATACAGAGTCTTAGCGAAGAGATTCTGAGTTTTTTTGTTTACTTGTCTGTGTCTTTTGGTACTGGTGACTGAACTCAGGGTCATTCTACCTGTGAGCTACACCCCAGCTCCTTTATTTTTTTTTTATTTTGAAATAGGGTCTTGCTAAATTGCTGAGGCTACCCTCAAATCTGCAATCCTCCTGTCTCAGCCTCCCAAGTACAGGGATTACAGGTATGAGCCACCACATCCAGCAAGGGAGAAGCTTCTGACTAGAGAAAAACAAGAGATATGACAGGTAGTGGCCAGCATTTTCCTCTGGCTGCAGAAAGGGACCCTCACCGGACTGTTAAAGGGAGAGCTGGGTCCAGTTAGCAGGAGGCAGTAAGAGGCGGAGCTGGAGGGAGGGGGAGCTGGTCAGGGAGGGGAGCTGTATCTGCTTGGTAAACATTAAAGTTCCAATTCACTAGTTAAAGATTGGCTTTTGTGTCCTCACTCTGGCAACCCTAGAATACAAAACAAACAGTCTTCTCTGTGGCTTCCCACCCCCGCCCCGGCAGACATGCAATGTCCCTGCTATCCCAACTCCCCTGGGACTCAGGTCACAGCTACTCAGGATGGGCCATTTTCATGGAAATTCAGTGTGACCTTCTTTGTGTTTATCAGGAAAGATATAAAAATGGAAAATTAAAAATAATAAAAGCTCAGTTGAATTCCTAGCACTCTCTTCTCAAAGTGTTTCTTCTCTCATTCCCCCTTCCTCTCCCTTTCCCTTAATCCTATTTTCTCTGCTTTTCTTTCCCTCTCCTTTTCCCCTTCTCTTTCTGCCTCTGTTTCTTCCTCTCTCCCCTCCCCTCTGGACATTTCCTTCTTTTCCTCTCTCATTTTCAACCATTTTCCCTTTCAATCTCACTCTCTCCTTTCTCTCTCCTCTCCCTCTCCTTCCCCTTCTCTTGCTCACCCCATCTCTACTTTGACACCCATAGGGGGCTCTCATGGGACCCCCACCAGCCTCCAGGTGCTTTCCTGACAGGGCCCATCTCCCTTCTGGATAGCTCTACTATTGAAGGATCCATCTAATTTTATGTACAACTATAAAGATGAATGATAAGTAGAAAGGATGCAGGCAAGAACAAGATGAATAAATTATAAAGGGCAAATGATGACAAGACAGGGGTCCCCAGAGACAGTGATATGATAACAGAAACTAAAGACAAATTTATGATGGATGTATTTAGCATGTACGGAAGCTGTTAATTCTTCAGGGTAGTTTTACAACTTCTAGTGATTGGCTCAATCAAAGCGTTTCAGTTTAAGAAATGTGATGTGTTTCCACTTGTCTATCCTTTAGGCACCGTGTTGGGTTTGTCTCTGTACAGTGAGTCAGGTCTTCTCAGTACCTGCATCAGTCTCCCAGTCCCTGCTACCCTCTGTGTATCTCTGCTTGAGATTAGGGGCTCACAGCCAGACCCACATACCCTGTCTGGTTCCCCAGCCTTGCTGTCCTTCTTGCTGAGTGTATTAGTTTTGGGACTGTAACAGCAAAATACCACCAACTGGGTAGCTGAAACCACAGAAATTTATTGTCTCACAGATCTGGGCACTGAGAGTCCCAAATCAAGATGTTGGCAGGTCTGGTTTCTCCCGAGGGCTCTGAGGGAGAATCTGTTTCATGCCTCTCTGAGCTTCTGGAAGCCTCGGGCATTCTTTGGTTATAGATGGTGTTCTATCTGCTCCTGTACATCATCTTCCCTTGGACAACAGTCAGATTGGATTAGAGTCCACTCTAATGACCTCATCTTAACTTGATCATCAGCAAACACCCTATTTCCAATAAGGTCTCATTCACAGGTACTGGAGGCTAGGACTTCAATATCTTTTGTAGATATTGCTAAATAGCAACATCTTTTGATGTGGGTTACATAACACTAAAAAGTACACTTCCTTATGACTATTCCATGGTGGGGAGGTGAAAGATTTTCAAGGGTATTTGAGTCATGAAGTGTCTCACCAGACCTCCTTCTGTGACTCCCACTTGGCCTCATGCTTTTCTTGTCCACTCTCGAGAAAATGAAGGACATATAATTCTCCAAATTCCCTAAAGAGAAGCGTGGTTCTCAACTAGGCAGTTTTGCACCCCAGGAGACAAGGGACACTGCACAGAGATGCTCCTGGCATCTGGTGAGGAGAGGCCATGGATGCTGCTGAGTATCCTACAACGCACAGGAAAGTCTCTCCAATGACGCTCTGGCCCTAATGTAGTAGTGCCAAGGTGGAGAAACCTTGTTCCAGAGTGAAGGATGGGATGAATGGCAGGACAGAGGCCCTGGAGTAGAGCATTCCCTCTTACTCACTAGTTCTCATTCATTTGGAGGACAAGGCCAAGGGTCCTTCAAATGTGAGAAATGGGAGTTTTGTCCAGGGACACATCCTCAAATGGTGTGAGCACAAAGGGAATGATGAGCAGCAGAACAAGGCAAGGCTCCCTCCAGGCACAAAGGTCATATCACAACCTGCAGTGGCCCATGGGTTACCATTTTAGCACCAACTCCAGCTCAGATCTCCCCTTTCACCCACATGAAATCTGGGATCTGAGTGATACAAGTTGAGTATTTGCTCATGACAGAGCTGGGACCGGAGCCCAGGCCTCAGAGTCCCTACCTTTGTAAGAGTGGGCAGGTTTGTGTCCCACGTAGGCCTACCAGCCCAACAGCTCTTCACCACATGACACAGACCTGGGTCTGTTATTCAGAAGGGAACACCAAGACTCCTGGAGTGGAGGCAGAAGGGCTTTGAAGGGAGAGACAGGGCCAGCTGGGCACAGGGGCTACATCTGTGGCATCCACATATCTCACCTTTTCTCCTACATGCTAGCCCACAGCCCCAGCCCCATATCTCACTATTTGAAGGTTTCTCCCTTCCAACAGAAACCTCTGGAAGTCCTCCTCCTCCTCCCCTGGGCCTTGGCACACACCGTCCCCCTCCTAGAGTGACCACTATCTTCTTTCCCATTTGTTAAATGAATGACTCTTGACTCCCTCAGGGACCAAATATTCTGTGACCCCAGCACAGAGCCCAGGGCTGGCCAAAGACTCCCTAAAGGATCTATCTGGAAGAACCAGAAATCCCTGTGTCCACAGCGATGTACTTGACAAGCAAGAGGGTGTCTGAGTTAGTGCATACAGCCTGGCTGGGAGGAGGAAACCTGGGCTCCAGGGACAGACTAGCAGAACCAGACATGTGGCTCTGCTCAGCTCAGCTCAGACCCTCCCTGGGGCCACTGTCTGTGCCAGGAAGGAAGCGGTGGGCCAGATTGCCTCCAGAGTCCCTCCCAGCTCTGACATACTTTATATTTCTAAGAATAATAGAGTCGGCATTACTCACATTACTTAGGAAGACAGGGGGACTAGGGAGAGCAGGAGAATGAGAACAATCATGTCTCCTGCTCTCCACTGCCTGACGCCATTGGTGACAAGTGTAATAAAGCAAGGGTCAGATATGTCCCTCCCTGGTGCATTTTCCAGGCCATGGCTACATTTCTGAAGCAAGCCCATCCCTGCTCTCTGCTCAGGTCTTTTTCTAAGGATATTAGACAGGCATCTTATCATCTTCTGCAGCACTGACCCCTACATGGCTGGAACACAATTGCAACCTGATCAGTAGCAGTAGCACCTGTGCAGTTTGCAAGTAGGGTGTCCACATGGGACAGAGATGAGTAAGACACAGCCTGTTGCTGAAGGAGTTTATAATCTAGTTTGGGAGGTAAATGTGAAATCAGCTCATGATATAAGCAGAACCTGTACGGCCCCCAAAATGGTGGTCAAGGCAAGAGAAAACTCTCATCACCTGAAACCCTTCAGGCTTCATCACCCTCAGGTCTAGACAGTGGCAAACCCTCTCCTGGACACAATCTCCAGCTGCATGGAGCTCTTGCCCGACACACATGGCTTTCCATCAAACTTCTTCTTTGTCTACATCATTCCCTTTGCTTGGAGAGTTTCCATTCATCCTGGGAAGACCAAGTCCAACATAACTTCCATTGAAGAACTCTCTGGCTCCCCCAGGGAGCTTCCCAAACCCTGCAGGTGTCCTGCACTGCCCATTGGCCCCAGGCTGCTCCATTGACTGTAGACTTTGCATCTTGAGAACCCAGACCCCAGTAGTTTTTCACTCTGCTGAGTGGAGTCGCTGGGCATGGGACCTCCAGGGACATTCTAGCAGGTCTCTTCTCACTACGCCCCCTCCTTACATATCACCTCCAGGACCCTCTAGAGAGCTCCCAGCTCAGCTCAACTTGGGGAGTTAAAGGACAAGTAGGCCTCACTTTGTGGTTGTGGTCCGATGAAGGAAATGCTATGTGGAAGATGCTTTGGCCTGGCAGTCTCAGCAGGTGCAGATGTGAGTGTGAGCATATGTGAAAGGAGATGTGCATCCTTGGGAGAGGGTGTCTGAGATTATCATGGAGGTTGTGCCTGCGTGAGTCCCTGAGAGGCCATTAAAGGATTGCTAACCTTTTGTCAGAAGGCGAGGTTGGGAAACAAAATGTGTGTGAGTTGTTATTTAGGGATAGATGTGATTTAAGACTGGGGAGTTTTCTTCTAGAGAGCATTTGCAGGCCAGCAGAGGGCCAGATGTCTGTGTTATTGGCCAGTGGGGTTTTGGAACCGTGGGATGCTATGTACCATCAAAGACAGGCAACCCTGGGTGATGATGGCAAAAAGCAGTATCATTCTTTATTCTTCAATGCCTCATGAAAATAATTGTTGTAAAGAGAAGAGGGCTGAATTTCAAGAGGATGAGGTCTCTCCAGGGTCCCCCAAGTTTCTTGCAGTTCAAGTGTGTGTCCCACATCATGATCAAAGGCATTGGTTATAAGTCTTTAGGGGACCACTGGTGGTGCCATGGGGTGGCTTCCTCTCCTGGTGGCTGAATGGGCACAAGGCAGGCATGTTTGAAGGTGAGCCTGGTGCCCAACTCTGTGCGTAGCACAGAAGAGCCACAATGATGCCCAATAGTCCATTCCACCCTCCAAACACTGACAGACTACACAGAGGACATCAACCTGCTGGGTAACTCAGGTGTGAGTTTCCTCATTTCTACAATGAAAGTCAGATGTGTAAGACCTTTATATGCTATATATTGCTACAAATAATCCAGGTGTTACTAATGACAAGACAATGATGTGAATGTGGATGACTTTCAGGGTCCTTTGCCACAATAAAATCTTGTGACTGTTAGTTCATATACAAAAAAACTAGAGGATAATAAAAAATAAAACAGTTCACATATGCATGGTGGACTATATGTCCCTTTATATTTCAGAGAAGGAAGATGGCTGTGAGTTGCAATGACCAGAAAGGACTCCATAGAACAGGAAGACAGAATTATGCTGTGTGTGCGTGAGGGAGAAAGAATTGGAAAGGTAGTATGTTAGTTAGCTTTCCCATCACTATAATGAAATACCTGAGACAATTAACTTATAAAGAGAAAAAAATTTTGGACTCAGTTCTGGAGGTTCCATCCTGGGATTGATTGGCCCTGTTGCTTTTCGACCTGTAGTGAAGCAGCACATCATGACAGGAGCATGTAGCAAAACCATTTACACCAGATGCCAGGGAGCAAAGAATATAAAAAGGAAGGAATCCGGGTCGGTCCCATAGTTCCCTTTAAGGATACTAAAGGCCCCACCTTCTAGAGATTCTACCACCTCCCAGCATTGCCACTTTGGGGACCAACCCTTTACCACATGGGCTGTTAGGGGAGATTCAATATCCAAACCAAAGGGTAGTAAGAAGGAAAATACTTTGGGAAACCAGGAAAATCTGAATTTACCTCCCAGAGTCAGGATAAAAATGGGAGAATTTGTTTGAAGGATGAGGAGACCTTCCTCACACTGCTGCCTGCAGGACAGTGCAAATCAGCTCCAGGCAGTCAAGTCACCCCAACCTCCTGCACATGCTGGGTGGGGCCTCAGACCGAGCAAGTCCCCAGCTTCCCTTCTCCTTGGAAAGGCCCTGCCTACTCACAAGAACCCTCCCAGGGCATTGAGACCTAGCCCCAAACTCCTGTCTTCCTCTTCAGAGCTCACCCAGGCTACCCTCACCCACACCAATCTCCCTCTCATCTGAGCCTCCAGAAGTCAAAGTTGGCCAAAGTATGGACCTCAAACCCCCATTGTCAAGGTCTTGCTAAAGAGGCAGTCTCAGAACCCACTTCACACCATCTGAGTTATGTCTCCTAGATTGTACCCTCTGCATTTAACAGGATTTGTGGGCATGAAAAAGTTTGGCAGCCACCAACCTAACGTTAGGCACTAGAAGATGTTGTCTTCGTTTGAGTGCCCCCAGAAGCAGACTCTAGACAAGCATCTGCATGCAAGTGGTGCTTATTCAAACAGGCTTTGGGCAGCGACCCCAGTAAACACAGTGAACAGTGGAGAAGAGCAACAGAGAAGAGAAGAGATCGATAAAGGGAGCATTATCAGGCAGGCCTGCTCCACTGTGAGAAGCACTTCACCCCACTGTAGTCTCTAGAACTAGTGTCAGGCACACTGCCCGATCCTACCTCCCAGGCACCAGGGAGCCAGGGTATTTATACACTGATTCTCACCAGGCTTTGGCTGAGGATATGCCCGGGGATCATTAATTCCCTCCTCTTCTGGCTTGTCACATGAGCAGGCAAACTGAGCTCCATATCCAGAGAAGGCCCTGAGCACCAAGTGCAGGTACTAGCACCTGGAAGACAGGCCACTGTCACTGAGATGGGAAAGGCAAGGGGTCATGGACAGGAAGGATACTGCCTGCCTCTGCTGGCAATTGGGTATGGCATCATACTCCCAACAACGGATTAAATAAAGGAAGCCTGTCTCCCTCTCCATGGATCAAAGCTGCCACTCAGAGAGCCAGATGCTGCACACGTATTATCTTACTTAAGACAGCATCACACAGGTGCTCTTAGTAAAGCATTGTCAGTGCTATTGTACAAGAAGAAAACAAGGCAAAGGGGCTTGCTCAAGGCTACACAGCCAAGGAAAGTCTGGCTCCAGAACCCGTGCTCCTTCCACCACATTCTGGGAACCAACCCATGGGAAACCAGAACTGCACAAGGGTCAGAACAGTGTCACCATGCAGGGCATAGCCCCATGGGTGGCCACACACCTGACCTGTCTCTGAATTGGAGAAGCCTTCTTCTACATGGAAAGCAGAATCAATTCCAGCCACAACTCTAGCTGAAACCTTACTTGGCAGGCCACTTAACTTCTCTGAACTTCAGCTTCCATGACTACCCTGTCAGAAATACATTTGGCTGCAATGGCATCAACAAATGGAATGTTGGTTGTTTTGCTCATCATAGAGTCTGGGGTCTGGTGTTGATTCAGCAGCATAACAATGTCAGGGTCGTGTGGTTATAAAATGGTTTCTCCAGCTCTATGCATCATGTTTGCACTTAAGCAGAGTGGGTCCAGCTACTTCTGTCCCTTTTATTAGGGATGCAAAAAATTTCCCAGAAGTGCCCTCCCCAGTAAACATCTATGGATGTCTCATTGACCATAATTATGTCACGGGGTCATTCTAGCTGTAAGGGGGGCTGACAACGCGAAAGTTTTCCCAAGACCAGGCACTATCTGTCATGAACAAAACTGCGCTTCTGTTAGTGAAGGAGAAGAAAGTATGGATGCCACAGGTAGGAACAGTAGGCTCTGTCCTCAGCCTAGCAGAGATGGGCAGGGTTGCAGAAGAGCAAGCTCAGTTGTTACCACCCCTCAGAGCATGGGCTGTCCCTCCTGCCTCAGCCTCCCCAGTACTGGCATTACAGGCAGACACCACTGATGCTCATTTGTATCTTTCTTGAACTTGTGTCCTTGCAGGAGAACAAGCTGGGCAGAGCAGCAGCCCCAGCCCATACCCAAGTCAGGTCAGTTTTCACTCAGGCCTTGACCTGAGGCTTATGGGAGGAAGCCGAGGCGAGAGAGAAGTTGCACATGTGTCCCATGGGTGCCTCTTCCATCCAGCACTGCTAACTCAGCGCACACATTCTAACTACTGACGTGGTTTCTAATTCCATGGGACTCATAATAGGGATGGCAATTTCAGGCCCTCAGGCACCATATTTGTGCCATCTGTATCTTTCTTTTTCTTTCCTTTTTATTTTCTGATTCTGGGGATTTAACGCAGGAGTTCTATCACTGAGCTATACCCCTAGTCCTTTGTATTTATATTTTGAGACAAGGTCTTGGTAAGTTTCTGAGGCTGCCCTGGAACTTGCGATCCTCCTGCCTCAGCCTCCCCAGTACTGGCATTACAGGCATGCACCACTGGTACCCATTTGTATCTTTCTTGAACTTGTGTCTTTCTGCACCTCTACATGTGGCTTAAGTATTGAAGCATCAAAGGCCCCTGTGCTGACAGACACTGTCTTCATGTCACGGCATCCCATGGGTGCTTCCCCATTCCTGCTTTTGTGGCAGACAATTGCACTGGTAGACCCGACCGTCTGAGAGTGGATTGTCCTGATTTCAGGGCCAGAAGCAACGGTGCCAATGTTGCTCTTCAGAGAGGGAAATGGTATGTCACGGCGGGGTGGAGTGAAGCACACGGCACACTGTGCCAAGCCTTCCTGAGAAATGTGACTACCCTCTTGGTTAACATCTGCTCAGCTGCACTGAAGAAGGGACAGAGATGGCCTGGGACTGTCCTGTGCTGGCCTCTGTCCCTGTGACCCTCCCTCTGGTCTCAGCCAACACCATGAAAAAGGCCTGCTAGGTTGTTACCACCCCTCAGAGCATGGGCTGTCCCAGGAGGTAGTTCTGGTCACAGGTGTGCTCTGTAGAGTCACAGTCACAGGTGTAGACAGGACAATGCAGGCAATGGCTACATTAGACCAAATCAGTGCTGGGGGATGAGCCAGGGTATATCGCTTCAGGGGTATAATCTAGCATAGGTCAAGCCACCGAGGCAGACCAACACACCCCACCCACTGAATGGAAGCCAGTTATGGACTGGCAAGAGCATTTGTAGAAGCCCCTGGACCTGGACCCTCTCTACTAAGGTCCAACTGTGTTTGAAGAAGATGATTCAAGATCACCCCTTGCCAGGCACGACAGCACATATCTGTAATCACAACTACTTGGGAGGTTGAGGCAGGCGGATGGCAAGTTCTAGGCCAGCCTCAGCAGTTTATCAAGATCCTGTCTTAAAATAAAAAATAAAAAGGACTTGGGGAATAACTCAGTGGTAAAGCATCCCTGAGTTCAACCCTGGGTACTGAACAAAACAAAACAAAACAAAAACAAAAAAACAAAAACCAAACAAAAAAAGATCACCTCCTTCATGCCTTCAGGAAAGCTGCTAGTTACATTTATCCCAATGGTTTGCACAGTCCCCACATGAAACCTACATCCTCCCTTTCCACTCTTGGCACCCCATCTCTCATCCCAATAAAGGCTAGCACCCCTAGAAGCTGGATGCAGGGAGTCCAGAAGATTGAATACATTAGGCAGTAAAAGCAGGAACAGGATTGTGCCCTGGACACCCACATGGTTTAAAATGGTCCAGGAGACCCTTCAAGGCAGGGAGACAGAGGTTCTGAAATGAATATGCATTCAGCCTCACCCAGCAGCCCTGACAGCTGGCACCCGACAGCTGGAACCGCTCAGAGGCTGAGAGAAGGTTTTTAATTCAATTCTGGTAAATGTTTTCGGAGCACCCACCAGGAGCATGGCCCTGTGCTAGGTGCTGCTCGGCCGGTGGAATGAGGAGAGGTCAAGGGCCCTGCAGCCCCTTGAGGCTTCCCTCCTGAAGAGGAGAAAAGGCATACATGCCAAGCAATTAGAAGACAATGGATTGGGACTCTGGTCTGGGATTTAGGGCTCCCTATCTTGGGAATGCTGCAAGGTGGTGGCTATTCACCAAGTATATTCCACGAGCCACACTGTGCTGGGAATCAGGGCCTGCCCTCAGTGGATGGGTAGGGTGTGGGTGACTGGGAGGGGCCAAGAGGGCACACCTGCAAGGTGACAGCATGAGCAAAGGCAAGGAGGAAGGAGGCCATGACGTGATGAGGAGACAGCACCAGCTGGAGATCACACAGAAGGGGATTGGGGGTCACGAGTCACTCATGGCTTGATGCTCACAAGACGAAGGGACTAAAGGTCCAACTGAGGATCTTGGTCACTTTTCCTCAGGTACTTGGTAGCTGCTGCGGCTTCCTGAGCAGGAGAGTGCCTGCCTCTCCATCGTGTACAGCATGTAGATGGAGAAGGCCTGTGTCACACCAGTGAGGGGCCTCGGGAACAGAAGTTGGGAACCATGTAGAACCAATTCCCCTTCCCAGGAGCAGCCTCAGTGAGCAAACATGACCCACCTGATCCACCTGGGACAGAGTCAGGCATGCATATGACAGACTCCTCTCTTCCTACTGGGAAAGCCCTGGGGCAGAAGGTTAAGGGGAAATTTGGATCCCTCTGGTCTCCTGAATGTGATGAGGAGACTTGACATTCCCCTGGTCACTTGGAGGACTTTCCCCACTGGAAGGAGAAAGTTTCCGTGCAGGTCAGGCCAGAGTACTGGAGAGCTTCCAGAGCATCCTGACTGCTGTGCATGGGAAAACACTGATTCCTCCTCCCAGGCTGAAAGAGTTGGTCCATGAGAATTCTTCTCTGCCACTGTCTCCCTCCTGAGGGCCAAGGAACCTCAGAGAAATAAAGCAGGAAGGGGTCTTAGCATGACCCATTCTCCTGAATTTTGCACACGTCCTGTGAAAGTCAGGAGACAATTGAGTACAACTGCTGAGATTGGCTCCCTGCTCTTCTGCAACATGGCCTTCATCGCCAAGAGGCTGTATGTTTGACAAATGGAGGAAATCTGCAGTGATTCAGAAGAGTTTGGGAGGACACCCATTTCCATTAGCATCCATATTAAGGGATGTGCTCAGCACAGTTTTATTACTTTGGAGTAGACAATACAATAGTGTTTCCAAGTTAATGTCCTGCAAGCCTGCTTTAATGAACAGACACAAAGCATATGTAATTAGCACAGTGATGGTGAGCCACTTGCAAACACTCTTCTCTCAGAAAGATGACATATTCCTGCAAATAGTAGTATTGTCTATACTACTTATTTGGTGATTTGAGTTTTTTGCACCATGGATTTCACAAAAGTCAAATTCTTCTAAATTCCAAATTACCCTCTACTATGAATTGATGGGTTCAAACATTATAGACTTCAACCAACTCATTAAGTGAAGAACTTAAAGTAGCCAAGTCATAGGGGGTCTTAGCCTCTCCAAACAAGCCTTCTCTGATGGGCCTGCGCCTCCATTCTCTAACACCTCCAGGGATTCGTTGGGGGCTGTCCTGCATTTTGAGGTGGCAGGGTGGACTAGATCCCACTGACATCCCCCATACTCTCAGACCCCACAGAGTTTTGCCATTGGTTGTGTGCTTCTGTCTGCACCCTGCCCTCGTGTTCTTTGGACACTTCTTACTCCTGTTAGGTCACCATGCAGGAACCAGATCTATTCCCAGCAGATCAGATGATGGAGGCAAAGCTGCTATCTAACCACTGTTTGAGCCCTCTCTCACTGTAGCCCCTGGGTTTGGGGAAAACTGTATGCCATCTTCCTCTATTCTTATTAAATGACTTATCTGGGAGAACTTAATATTTTCTTTTAGGATAAACTGAGCTAATGCAATGTGCTTGTTTTAATTTGCGAGGTTAACTGATCTAATTATCTGCAGCGTTTAGTTAAATCCTTGTGCCTGGGCCGGCTGCAGGTGTGGGCTTTGAATCCTGCCAACAGGAAATCTCTTAAAACGAGCTGATCTAACGCAGCGGGTCTGCTGGTATGCGGGATTTTCTAATAATGCATGAATTTATTAGCAGCCAAAGATAAATAGAGAGTGTATTTACATTAAACAAATCCACAAGGAACTGTCTGGGGCTTCCTGGGCCCCCATCCTGGGGGACACATCCCCCAACTCTGCATCACTGTCTATGTTGTCATCGTGGAGTAGAGAGCCACCCTCAAGAGGCCCATGAGAAGATGCAGACATCCCTGTCATCATGTCACAGAGGGCTGAGTGGTCTGGTAGGGGTTAAAGATCTGGAGTTTTATTTGATCCATGGCTCCAAAGGAGCCAGAGATGTTGACCAACTCTCTAAAAGTTGATACAGTCTCACCAAGTTAACAGGTACCTCCCCCTAAGGAAAAAAGGTGATGGTCCCATTGTCCTTGGGCTGGAAAAAAAAACGGTCCCTGAAATCTGTTTTGATCCTGAGTACTACACCTCCAAGGAGTATCTCCAGGACAGGAGAAGTGATCTCCCATCTGAAGCTGGATGAATGGCTTAAAGGGGGATATCCTTGGCAGATGTGATGGTGGCCAGATTGGAGTGGCAGGAGGAGAACCCTGGGAGGCAGGTAGAGAAGATCTGAGCTGACCCACCACACATAAGTGTCACAAGAGACTCTTGGCTTCCCAAACCCACCCCCTTCCCTAGCCCAGTGAGAGCTGCCTCAACTCCCACCTGGGACTGGAGAAAATTATGTGAGGCCCAGAATGTCAACATTGCTCAGGGGGAGTGGAATTGTAACTCCAGAAATGCCACGTTGCTCAAAATCCTGTTAGGCTGTATTGTTTGAAGCACGGATCAGGCCAAGCAGCCAAAACTGCATTTGAAATGCATTTCCCATTACCTGAGGCCCAGATGCCCTGACATCCAGCGTCACTCAGTACTGACCTGTTTTCAACCAGCATGGAACTCTGCTCTTCCACGTGAATGATCCTGGATGAAATTGTACTTGCAAAGGCATGTGTAGAATATGCACACATATGCAAAGTGTACATGCACACACAGATGCAGCTGGCCGCATGTGCACACTTATTTAAACACACATTTCCAAGCACATACAAACACCAGGGAGCATTATGCATGTGTGTACACATCACAGATGCATGTGGACACATAAACACACAGACATCCAGCACACGCCCACATGTGAGCATGCAAACACACATATGCACACAGGCTTCCTCAGCTCCTTTGGAATTGAAAAAGAATGTAGCTCTATAGGGACAGCTGAAGATAAACTCTTGATTTCTGATTTCCAGAGCAGTTTGGACAAGGTCCTCTGAAATGCATTAAAATGCTAATCACAGCATCTGTCTGAACCATGGCAGCTGTGTGGCTTGGGGGCAGATGGAAACAGAATGGATTCTGAAGCCTGGAGCTCCTCCTTGACTCTCCTTCCCTCTCTTTGTCTCTCGTTCCCCTCTCTTGCCTTCTCCTCCATGGGCTTCACTGACGTGGCCTCTGGGTCTTCAGCCTGGTCCACAGTGGCCTTTGACTCTGCCAGAGCCAAGTGCACAGCTCTCCAGTGCTAACAAAGCTGCAGTCCTTCCTTTATCTCTTCCCATAGTCCCCTGCAGTGGAGGTGTCCCAGACCATGACCAGGATGGGCAAGCCTAAGTTCCTCTGCATGCAGAAATGGCCTCCCACCCGCTGGGCCACCCTGTTCTCAGGTTTTCTAACCTTGCAAGACCCAGACTCCAACCCTCAGGTGAGGGCAGAGAGTGCCTGCAGTATTAAGGAGGGATGTCAGGACTATTTCATTTAGCCTCCTCCCCCCGCCCCGGGGAGACTTTCAGGTACTGTAGAGATAGGTTGGGGGGAATATTTTATCCAGAGCAACTTCCGGATGCCTCTTGATGACACTGTATACAGACAAAAGAGTGGAATAAGGAGGGGGTCCATGCCCCCACACTCCTGCTAAACCCTTCCTGACTCTCCACCAGCCACAGATGAATCTGAGTCCTGCAGCATGCTGTCATCCATCCATCCCATGACCATTAGTCCAGCCCCTCTTCATTGTTCTCTGACATCATCAGGATCCAGGAACAACACACACCACTGATATCCTCATTAGTATGTGTGTGTGTGTGTGTGTGTGTGTGTGTGTGTGTGTGTGTGTGTGTGTGTGTATGGGGGGGCCCACACTCATGCATAGCTTCGTTCACTTCCATGCCTGCCATTCTCCTAGAGCTCGAAGGACTTTTGCTAGGCTGCGCCTTGGTCCGTCAGCATTCAAAACTCAGCTCAGTATCCCCTTCTCTAGGAAGTTTTCTCCAGGTAGAGGACACCCTAGAGGTAGTTTGCCCTCTCTGCTGGACCTGGAACAGGCTCTGTTCAAGCCTGTATAAGTGCGGGTGTCACGCCAGGCTCCCTGTATCCATAGCCCCCACCCCCACTCCCATAAGATTGAAGCTCCCAGCACACCACAGTTCCATTCCTCCTCTTAAGCATCAAACTGTCATTTCACTAAACACCATCTGGAGACTCCTGGCTTCAGCCTCTCACTTCTCCCAAACTCTTATTAATGTGATGGGTGTTTATTCCTTCTTCCTCCTCTTCTACTTCCTCCAGAGCATCTCAGCCCCGTGGCCTGCAGACATTCATCTTATCTTCGGAGAGCTCTGCTCTGCTGGGGCAGGCGGCTGTCTCAGGCTTGGCTTTAAGCAGCTGACAATGACAAAGAGCAGGCAGAAAAAGCAGGAGCAACTGCACAACCCCTCTTAAAGCCTAGTCCCAGACAGCCTGGGGGAGGTAGGGTGGTGGGGGCAAGCTAAGGAAAGAACTTGGTTAAACTTGGTCTATGGTGGCTTTCAACTCTGATAGGTTGATCTTTCTAGAACTCCAGGACCCTCAGTGACTAGTTGGGCCAACTAAACAAGTCTTGGATTTTTGAACCCCAACGCCCCTGCCCCCCCTTCCCTCCCCCACCTGTTGTCCATGCTGTGGCTCTCATCTGAACATGCACCCCAGCCTCAATTCTTGCTCATCATTGAAGGAACACCTACCCATCTTCCTCTTCCATGCAGCCTGTCCTGACCTCCCCATCCTTACTAACTCCCTTCTGTAGCACTTCTGAATCACCTTCTCTGGTTCAGTACTCTAACCCACATCACACTCTTTCCTATCACAAAGTTTATTTTCCTGAATACACACAAGACCCCCCCGGTGGTGCCAATGGATCCAGACCCGTGTCAGGCACACAGTAGGTCCACAGCCAAGTCTCCGTCCTGAAGCAAAGTGGATCAGCAGCTATGACCATGAGACAAGCCCCTGCTCCTGAGGGGCCCTCAGAGAACCCTCTCACAGTGCCCATGTGCAGGGCCACCCACTCCAGTCCTCCACTGTGGCCTGGGCGGGCACTCAGAGGCTGCTCACTTTCCCTGGTAAAGCATTAAGCTAATGCATGTTGTGTCTCATTAGTGGCATTCTGTTTGTGCCAGGCCCAAGCAATTTGATGGGAAGTTGATTGGCTATTCTGTTTATTTATGTCAAGAAAAGCATTTTTTATAGAGGTCCAGGCAGCCCATTTGTGTCCTCATGACACTAAAATCTTCTGGCAATCAAGCAATTATAAATTAAGACTAAATAAATAATATACAATAAGCAATAAAGACTGCATGCCTCCATGTAGAGAGCTCTCCTTGGTCAGACCATGGGATCTCCTGTGGCCAGGCCTGGAGACCAAGCAGAACGCTATCCTGAGAATCACCAGCCATCCCAAGCTGAAGACTGGGCTCCACCCCATGGCCCCCTTCCATTACATGTCAGTCAGAACAGCAGCACTCAGGTACATAGAAAACTCTGAACTTTCCAGTGTCACTGATCTTCACAACCTCTAATTGATAGGTGAAATTAGGCAAAACCTGCAGAGGTGAAGAGATTCACTTAGAAACAATGCAAGTGGTTCTCATTCATAGGAGCCTCCTAAAGGCAAGGGAGGGCCCACGGAAAGCCCTTGCACAGCTGTGCACCTACCTACTGGGATTGTGTATCAAGCATGGATTTGTCCCAGGAGTGTATCTGAGAATATCAGGTCCAGGTTTCTTACACGGTCCTTCAGTGGCAGGATTGCTGGTGTCGGGTGGGTGGGACAAGCTGAATTTTGACATCTGGAGATGACAGGCAGCCCCAGCCACAGTTAACCAGCCTGGACAAACTGCAAATGGGGCTTCTCTGCTCCCCATCTGCAAGATGCCTCTCCTGGCAGGGATGCCCTGTGATCCACAGAGTGCCAGGAGCTCTGAAATTTGAAGGGCTGTGATTTTCAGCCAGCTTGTCTGTGAAACACACCTCCATGCCCTAAACAGAGCACCTGGACTCACCCCAGGTAGGATCCTGAGTCATGAGACAGACATGGACAAAGCTCAGGGACCTCCCAGAGCTATCCTGCAGCCAAACAGTAGGAATGGGATGGGGTGGCTGAGCTGAGTCTGGACAGGATCTTCACGGGCTTGAGCTAGAGGACTATAAACACCAAAAGGTCCCACTACAGAGAGGCAGAGTATGGCGGTCAGTACAAATGCCATCCAGCCTCAGCCCAGGCTCCCCTCCCCACCTCCAGGCACTTCTTCCCACATTCTCCCACTCCTTGTCTGCTCTTCCTCTTCATCCTCACAAAAACTAATTGTCTTTCTCACCAGCCTGTACCCCATGCTTTCCAGAGGTTTATGCATGAAACTAATTATGCACCGCTAATTTGGAAGCTCGCAGCTTTCCCGCTAACATTCATTTGATTTGGGTTGTTCTGCTGAGTGGCATTTCTGTGAATATGCTGCCAGGGCTAGGGCCTTTCAGGGAGGGTTACCAGAGGTAGGGGTCAAGAGAAGGGGCCTGGGAGTCTGGGATGACCGGTGTGTGGCATTGGCTCCCAGGTGGGGGAGGGTACAGGAGACCATTGTCACCATAAACCAGAGATCACCTTGCTGAGAGGTAGAAATCTGATTTTAAAATGTCACAGTCAGTGGGTTGGTCAGGGACAGATTGGAAATTTGCCCTCAAAGGTAAGAAGTGCTAGGTTGGCGGGGACACTCAGTGGGTATGGATGCTACAAGGTGGAAGCTGGGACTGCCACAGGGCAACATGCATCTGGGAAAGGTGAGAGGTCCTTGCATTTGGAAAGTTCCTCCAGGGAAAAGTCACTGTCCCAAAGAAATTTAGCAATGCTGTCTGGGGTGGGGTGGAATCTTGGGTCAAAGGAAGGAACAGGGCAGACAGGATGCTTTGGCCCCAGTCTGAAGACTGTTTCCTCTCTATTTCCATCTCTGACTCCTTTTGTTACCTTAGGAAGACAGTTTAATCTTCCTAGGCCTCAGATCCTCTTCTGAAAAATGGGAAGAATTTTTCCAAATTCATGGATTCTGCAAAGGCCCCATGAAATAAAAAGCTTTATAAAGTTCTTTGCAAATTATCTGACTTGATCCACAACCCAAGGGCCCAGTAAGGACTCTCTGGATGGCACTTCAGGTTCTTCCTTCCCTGATGGCTGTGGCCAGGGCCAGCTTCTTGGACCTGTGACCTGCTCACTCCCACAAAGCCTGATGTTTCACCAACACTATATTGAAGTCCTTAATCATTTTGAATAAGGCTACTGCATATTCAATTTGCACCCACAAATGATATCACTGATCCTGTCAGAATCCCCAAGTCTCACATGGACCCTGTCTAAAGAGGAAGTTCTCTTGGGAATTCTCTGGATTCTTGAGTCTCCTGCAAAGGAGCTCCCTGAGGACAAGGACTTGGTCTTCTCCTTCTGTTGTCTCCCCAGGTGCTGGCTGGGCTGCACCATGTGCTCAGCTGCGACCAAGGGCATCTATAGTGCCCTCGAAGGCATTATGACAGAGACTGAGGGCATGAATAAGACCGAGTTCTTATCCATTGTGCACCTCACATTGTCTGAGATAAGTTCAATAGGGTCTGTCTGTGCTGCACACTGTCCTTTTTCCTCCTTAAGGGGCCTGGTGAGCATCTCCCCTGAAACTCCACTCCCCTCTACCAGTAAACGTGGGGACCCAGCTTCCCCTCAAGGTAGAGGAGTGTATGTCATGCCAGATGCAGCATTGGCTGGTGGATGAGGACACCTTGCTGTCAACTCCAATCTCTGGTGGCCGCTCAAAGAGCTCAGGCAGGTCCACAGGGCCAGGATTAACAGAGGAGTCAGACCATGCCTACAGAGACAGACAGACAGAAAGGGGAGTCAAGGTGGGGCTGGGGAGAAAAGACATGCTACCAACAGCCAGCAGTGGAAACTCCAATTTGGTGTCCAAAAGAAGCTGGGCAAACTTCCCCCTAGGGGGCCACTGAACATCCCCAGGAGATCAGCACGTTCATTTCTCCTTTTTCCTACCTGAGACCTATAGGCAGTGCTAGAGAAGCCTTTCTGGGATGAGAGGCCAAATGGATACAGAGGCCACCTGTAGATTATCTTCCTACTTCTGCTGTGTTCTTGGGCTTCTCCAGGGAATCAGCAGTGCTAGTGGTAAGAGGGCAGTTCATCATCCTGCTCTCCTCCATTGCCCATTTGATGTGGACTAAACACTGGTATTTTACTGTCTCTGGGACACACCTTCCTGAACTTAGCCTTCAACCATACTCTTTCAACCATACTCTTGTAACTACCTCTCATAGTCACCTCCAAGTCATGCCCATCCTTCTGAGTGTATTCACCAACACTCAGACATACCAGGCTTTGGAGCTAATCTCTTATCTGTGCTGACCTCTATCTCTTTACCTACAAAATATGCATAATGATGCCTTCCTTTAAGGAGCCAGCAGAGGAGTGGGCAGTGGCAGCCACTCTGTGAGCTGAAGCTGTTTCTGACTCAGTGACCACTGACCACCTTGCCACAGTGCTCAGCAGGGTGGTTCTGGCTGCCTGTGTTGCTTTTTCTCACCTGGACAAAAATCTCCACCATCCTTGACAGCCAGGCTCAAGCCCCACCTCCTTCAGGGGTATCTGATACTCCCCTCTAGGACTCCATGGTGATGGTGAGTCAGCCTGCACATCTATAGGTAGCTAGTTGCTTCTGAACAGTGGCTCTTGTCTTACAGGCCACTTTTTTGCCCCCAAGCCCCTTGTTCCTGGGCCCCCAGTAAACAGGCAGGGAAGAGCCTTTGAACACAATGGACACACGGCATGTATTACATACACTCTTGGTCTTCCACACATAGAATTCATTATATCATTGGCATTTGCTGCCAGCTTTTTCTTCTCCCGATGGGATCTGAGTTTCATTTTCCAGCGGGCTTGTTCCATTCCCACAGCAAACCTTGGGAGACCCACCTCCCACTTTGAATCAACCCACGGCTGTCACTTGATGTTGAGGCAAGTTTCTGTTAGTTTTCAAAGCTGGCTGAGAAGCAGGCCTCATGCTGAGCCATATTGACCAGCCGTCTGTGGTAACCAATGCTGAGTAAATGGTTCAAATGGTAACCAGCATTAGCAAATAGTTCCTGTGATAATTGCAGCCTAATTTGTGTGTGTGCACATGAATTAGCATGCATCTGTATGCCATTAGCACTCTGAATTATCTCCTGAGCAGCAGCTCGCCTCAGGCCCTGTGGACAAAGGCAACAGTGAACCATATCTAGAGCTCCCCTTTCTTCTAAGAACAAAGGATTGAAAATGGGGTTTTTAGGAAGGGAAAGAATTTGCTTCCAGCTCACTCTGCAGACTTGCTTCATAAGCTGAACCTCAGGTCATCCCAAGGCTCAAAGGCACAGAAAGCTGGGGAAATTCAGACTCATCACTGTTGGGAACTGGCCCAACTGGTCCTCAGCTGAGACCTCAAGGAGGGCACTGTAGAAGAAATGAGGGCAACCAAAAGCCCCTCCTCATTGTCTGAGCTACCCTCCTAATTAGACTACAGAGAGGAGCATGCTCCATTTAAAATGTGTGTGGAGAGCTATTCAGTGAACTCCTGATATAAAGTGAGAGACCATCTCCTATTTCAAGTTTTCATAGCACAGACTTCCTGGGAAACTCTTTGTTAAGATCTCTACATGGACCCTTTTGTGTTCAGACATGAGTATCCCTGGACAGTGGTGATACTTAGACAACTTCGAGAAGAAGCACTTCTTAGCCAATACTGCCCAACCATTCAGAATTTGAACTGATAGGTTTTTGAAAGAAATACCTGGAAATAGCTAATTTTAGTCTTTTCTCTGGTTTTCTAAGAAGTCTTTCAAACAACAAACCAAGAGCTCTGAATAGAGAAGATGGAGATGGGAGGGTTGGTTATACACACCATTGGTTCTGAGAGGGAGAGAACTCAGAGCATTTTGGCTATTGAGAGGAAACCAAGTCTAAGTATGGAGCCAGCATCATGGGACCCACTAGGACCAGGCGGGGAAACACAGAGCCTGAACTCAGCTGTCATCTTAGAGAGAATCCAGAACTGTAAGTTCAAGAAAACACTTCAAAACCTGATGGTCTGGCCCCACGTCCTTGAAAATTCATCACAAAGTAAAAAGTCCAGGCAAAGAAGATAGAATCAGAAAGTATCCCCAGGGCTCTCTCATCAGTTATAAACTCTGTGAGCAATGTCAGACTCATAGCAGTGGGTTTTTCCACCAAGAGGAACTGTACAAGGAATGAAGATTCTTGGTGAGAAGAACCAACCAAGCGCTGCAGATAGCAACAAGCTTTGTGGATACTGAGGAGTTCAGCCTACAAAGCCAGCATCTGCAAAAGACAATGGATTCTACAAACAGTAACCGACTCTAAAACCAGTGAAGAACTGTGCAAGCAAAGAGTGCCTCTGCAAACAACAGGCTCCACAAGCTGCTATGGGTTCTGCAAACCTTAATGAGCTTTGTAAGCAATAGCAGGCTCTGCAAACCCCAAGAAACTTTACAAGTGGCAGCGAGCTTTGCAGATAGTGATGAGCTCTGCATGCGATGCCCAGTTCTGTGAACAACAGACTTTACAAACAGCACGGGTTCTAAAGCCATTGATGAGCCCTTCAAGAAACAGCTGGCTCTGCAAACAGCAATAGTCTCCACAAATGTCAGCCAGCAGGGATGAGCTCTGCAAGTAATCACAGAGGTACTGCAAACTGCAACAAGGGTTCCTATGTTTTGGTCCCCAAAAATAGCAGGCAGAAGAACCCCTGTCTATGCCAGGGGATGAAACACACGATCATGAAGCATTCCTTCCACGTGAGTTCTTTGATGATAACAGAGTGCTCTCTTCAGCAACATTTGAATGAGATAGTTTGTCTCTTCCATGGAGATGTCTCTACTAGTGGTGCATCCTGGTTGGGGCAAAGAAAATTCCCAATGGCAGGTGTTCTGGTGTTTGGAAAGTTTAGAACTTGGATGCTAGCAATGGGTGTGGAGGTGGCCAAAGAAGACACTCAGACATTCACATCTGTGGGGAAGAAGTTGGAGAAAATGCTGCGTAGAGATGGGGCTGCCTCAACCACCTGCACAGAATGTAGCCACCCCCACTCCATGGGCCTAGTGGTCACTGGGAAGGACTCCCAAAATATCTGGCAGTCTAGCTTATCATCGGTGCCTGGTCCTGACATCAGAGTTTATAATATTGGAATTCAAGCATGACCCTTATTAAAATAAAATCACCACCCACCCGCCCACTCTCCCCACACCCTCAGCCTGACACCTCGGTGTGAATCAGCTTGTCATATCCTCTCCTTGGTGATAGACATCGAACAGCAGCGTTTGAAGGTGTGTGGGAGCCAGATTGCGCCTGGATCTTTGTAGCATCAGATAATATGCCAATGAGGGCTGGCGGATGAGTGGGCAGAGATAGGGACAAAAAGACAACTTATGGGTCAGGCTTCAAAGCAGAAGGGTCATGGCTCACAATCCTGCCAGGCCAGAGCCTCCTGGGAAAGTAGGGATCAGAGGATGGAGCAAGTTTACTGATGGCCGTCTACCCAGGGAGGAAGGGCTGGGGATGGTCTTCTGCTGTGGCATGTAAGGGCTGCTCCCAGGTCGAGCTCCCAGACCTTGTCAATAGCAGGAAGCCTTGCTCGGTTAATTAATGAGTTATTCAGGCTGACCCTTGATCTCTGAAGCAAATCAAAAGCTTTGTATGGCTCCCATTAACTCCCTGGATTTGTTCAGCAGCTGCCTGGGAAGTGTGTTGGTAGAAGGCTCCCTCCCCCTCCTCGTTCCAAGCTCAGCATACCCCCAGGGGCCCACGAGGATTCTCAGCCCTGAGTGTGAGGGCCCCCAGAGAGCTGTAAGTGTGTGGGAGGGGGGGCTTTCAGGAGGGAGTGGTGTATCTTAAGAGGAGTGGTCAGAGGGGAAGGGAGACTACGACCCAGGATGCAGTGAGGGACTACCATGGTCTCTCTGCTGGGGACAGCACTGAGAAGATTCTGGAGATGACAAAGGAGAGACCAAGACCCTCAGAAACCCTGCTGTCCTCCAGGATAGAGCACAACTTCTGCAAGTGTCTGGCTCCCTCCCACTGACACTGTAACTTTGGAATGGGGACAGGTCTCTGAAGTTCCCTTGGGAGAGATATCACCTGGAAGGGATGCTTCAAGGAGGACCAGTAGAGATGGCCTGGGAGGGGTCATCTGTGGGCCAAGCTCGTGCTACAGCTTCTGAGTTTGGGACATAGTTGCATCCAAGTATGAGGAAAGCAGTGGGCAAGTGGGATGAAGCCTGGATCGCCAAACCTGCGGATCTGGGGCTGGAGGAAGTCTCCCAGGGACAGTTTTAGGCCACACCCTCTGCCTGGAGATGACTGCAGGACTGGTAGCCTGGAGAATGGCATGTGAATCATCAGAAACAATTCCCAGAGTGAGTGTCCACAGGAGGGCACAGTCCTTACTCTGCTGTCCATGGCTGCCTGCCACTTAATCATCCAGGCCTCAGTTTCTCCAGCTGTCAATGGGGGCTAAGAAGATCCACCCTGCCTTTGACCCAAGAGAATCTAATCAGAAGAGGGGAACAGAAGCTCTTTGGGCAAGATGCAGCCTTGTAGAAAAGGGAATTGTTTTCATCGTGGAGCTGGGTGGCCCTAAGCCCTTGGAGATTCCCTTAGGGACCACATGCCATTAGAGGAGCAGGGCTGGATGGAGCAGGACAAAGCAAGCCAAGGTTAATCTGAATCCTGCACTAGGAGCAGCAGTCTCATCTGCTCCTCAGTCCTACCAGGGAGAGCAGAGCCCTGGGTCAGAAGAAGCAGGCCTGTACTTTCCAGGACTCAGAAGTCCAATGTGATAGACCACCCCACTGAGGCCGTTCTCGAGCCTTCATCAAGAGCTATGATGAGGGTTGTTTCAGGATAGAGAGAATTGAGGCCTCAGAAGAGGAGGGAAACTCAGGCTTTCTGCTCTGGAGAAGGAGAAGGCGCCGGCACAAGTCGACAGCAGAGAGACCTGGGGCATCTGGGCAGTTGAAGAGGAAGTGCGAGTACAGAATCAAGACCAAGGTCGTGGGGTCCTCTATGCTACAGGAGCTGAGGACTGTTGTGACTCCCCAGAGGCCTCCAGAGGAAAACAGAAGCCATGGGGCCTAGATTCAGCGACAACCAGTCAGTCCCTCACTCTGTCGAAGTGCTGGCAATTCAGTGAAGGAGAAGAGCAAGCCCAGCCCTAAGGGAGCTTCCTGTCTGCCAGGGAGATAGACACAAAATGAAGGAGGCCACAGAGCAGAGGACAGAGAATCCTCTGAACCTCAGTGTTTGAGGCCTCTCTGCAAAGCAGTGGAGTGTGGAGGAGAAGCTATTCCTGGAGCCCTAACCAAGGACTACCCCAACTCTGCATTCATGATCATTTTCTGAGACAGAACCCCAGAGGTGGCCCAGCAATACTCTGTCTATGACTTGAAATCCTGCACCCCAGGAATCTGCTTCTGCAGCAGGGATCTGCCATCCACATACCACCACTGTTCCCTGGATGCTCAGATGCTGTGTGCATAGCCGTCTTTCCACAGGACTAGGGCAGAGCTCTGGGCTCAGACCTGTCTGCACTGGTTTCTCAACTATGGGCCTAGATTGGGAGGGGCTTCTGGCTCTCGGGAGCCCCCAGGCACATTCATTCCTTTTCCCACAGCCCAGGCCTTGGGGCCACTCCTCTCTGCTCCCAGCTGTGCTTTCCCCAGCAGATGAAGCAGTGCTGAAGGTAGGGGGCCGGTAGATAGGTGGATGAGGGGAGGAAGGAGAGGCAAAGAAACAAAGAAAAGGGGGAAACACACTCACAGCTTGCTCTGAACAAATTTGATCCTAAGCCTTAAGACAAAGGAAGGAAGAATTAATTTTTGCCCAGATACAAGATGCTCCGTACCAGGTAGGGTTCATCCTTGGAAAGGTGTGAGCAGGTAACCTAAGAAATTCTCTACCTCCATCCAGTCCATTCCTACCTACCTCTCAATATGTTAAATCCATAAAATGAAATGGAACCAGCTGCCGTTTTAAGGAAATAAAAGACTCTCATATTCAAAAGCCCAGAGATTTTGAGTGGAGAAGGAGAGTAATATATATGAATGTGGATTTTTTTCCTCCAAAGTGCCACTTAGCAATGCAAATGCTAGGCAGCTCTGAGGGAGAATGCTGTCACCAGGGGACTGGGACAGGGCTTCAGCTTCAGGACCTGTGTCCTCACAGTGCAGCCACTGGCCATGGCAAGGAAGAGGCAGTTAGTTAACTAATGGCCACTCTCCTCATTAGGGGCCTTAGCACATCCAGAGGCACTTTCCTGAGCTTAGTAAAGTGGAAGCAATGTGTTTGGTTGACTTGTTAATTCCCAAGGTTAATCATGTAATTTTAAAAAATATCTTTTAGTGTGTTAACAGCCCCCAATGGAGATAGTTAATTAAACAAAGCATGATGTTGAGAGTAAAGTATCCTTCTCGGGCCGACTCTATTTCTTTTTCCTGATGCCTGACGGACCTTTCCGTATTGATGGATGCCCATGATACAGCCATCACTTATATCAATGCGCTTGTGTCAAATGCCTTGCTTATTGCTGGGGTATGAACAAAGCTGTGGGTAAATACAGGGAAGATTAAGCCTCATTCCTGCCACCAAGGAGCTGACAAGTGACAAGGTCAGAAGATGTACAAATGAGGCCAGGGGACATAGAGTATGGGGCTCACTATTCTAAGGTAGGTGCTAAAAGTCAGGAAGGAATTCAGCAAAGGGTTAGCTGGTAATCATCCAACCAAGAATGGATAACGAGAGGAGCCTGGCAGTCTGACTCGAATCACTTAAATGGAGTGAGGCTCACTCACTAGCCACCCAGGTCTCTACCACAGAGCAGAGCCCACCTGCCACCTAGCACGGAATCTGGTAGAAGCTCAAAGTCAAAATGCATCCTCTGATACTCCCAGCACCTTTTAGGCCATGGAGAGGCTACATCCCACCTGTTGAAATGCAAAGGAAAGTTGATTTGCTTTTCTGCTTCCCAGTGGACAAATCTTTGCAAAGCAGTTTCCAGTTCGGTTTTGCCTGAATTGCAGCTTCCCCTTTCCCAAGGTGATGCGTCTGTCTGGTAGCAAGGTTTTTGGTTGGAAAGACAGATGTGTGGAAAGGAATGCCTGGCAGAAGGGGAGCGGGGGCCAGGCTAGCTTGTTGGAGAGCTGCCTTCCAAGACAACTGGACCAAGTCCAGGCAAGGCCCAAGGGTGGCCTGAGTGACAGACAGCACATGGGTTAGATCAGATGGGAGTGAAAAGAGGAGAAGCGAGGAAACCAGCTACTGACTTTGAGGAGTTTGTGATTCCTGCTGGGGAAATAAGCAGCCTTGTTTGTTAGAATTCCTTCTTTATCATCAGAAGAAAAGATGGGGGCAGAAGCTCTTATGGGTGTTTTCTCTTAATAACTATCCATGTTCCCATCCCAGTGACGGCAATCTGCATCTGAGGTCCTCTGTGGTCATTTTGCATCCTTCTCTCAGATGATCTCCAGCCCAGACAGGCCAGCTTCCTAGCTATTAGCCCGGATACCCCTTACTCAAGCTATTTCCCTGAGATTCTCTCTGCCTGCAGTGACTCCTGTCCATCTAAACCTTCCCCACTTCATGTTCCAGCCCCTTGGCTATCCCCCTCTTTAAAATCCCATGGTTCCTAGAGTCTGGATGGCACTCTCCAGCCCTAGGAAAGGTTTATGACAGGGACCAGCTCTACCATTTCTATTCTGTCTCCACCCAGAAATCCCCTCCTTGGGAGTTGCAGGAATAGGACCCTGAGGATTGACCAGAGACTGGTTAGGGAGTGTTCACGAGTATCTGCATTGGGCCAAAAGCCAGGGGGTCCCCAGACACACGGCCTGTTTTCTCTGACTGCCTTATGGTGTTTACCCGTCCACTCGGAAATGACCAGAGCACCCAGCAGAGTACAGTCAGCTCCATAAAAAGAGGAGGGCGCCTTTGTGAGCCAGGGAGTGGCTTCCTACAGGGAATGGCAAACCTATTGGACCTTAAAAGGAATACTGCTTCCACAGGCAGAGAAAAGCAAGGAGGGTATTCCAGGTTGAGGAAACAGCCAGGGCAAAGGCCAGGTGTCCCACTGTGTTCAGGAAGCTGGAGGGGGGTTAGAGGGGAGATGAGGGGTTCGAACCTCCTTGGGAAAGCCTGGAATGTCCTGAAAGGCAAAGCAGTATTTTTTCTGCCAGCTAGAGGAGACTTTTGCACCCAACTATGATGCAACCCAGCCTGTGTTTCCGACTCCCTCAGGCTGTGAGGACTAGGAAGGTTCAGGGCTATGTTGGGGACTAGGCCTAAGACATGACTGAAGAGATAGGTGAAGCGGCTAAATCTTGGACCATTTCGAGGTTGAGAAAAGGAAGAAGGGAGGATAAGAAGCTTAATAGAAAATGAGAAATAGCCGGGCGTGGTGGCGCATGCTTGTAATCCCAGCATTTGGGAGGCTGAGACCGACCGGAGGATCTAGGTTCGTGGCCAGCCTCAGCTACCTAGTGAGGCACTCTGCAACTTAGTGAGACCTGGTTTCAAAATAAAGAATAAAAAATAGGGCACGGGGTATAGCTTGAAGGTAGAATGCCCCTGAGTTCAATCCCCAGTACTGAAAAAAAAAAAAAAAAAAAGAAAAGAAAATGAGAAATAGACCCCCTATATAGCAAGTCTGCTGTGGGGTCTGTGGAAGATAGGATGACTCTAAGCAAGGTCCAGGACTGTGGTGTAACCATGGGGCAAGGGCTTTGATGGCACCTGTGTGTCACCACTGACACACACTAGCACTACAGAAACCTCTCCCCAGAAATCACTGCCCAGCGAGAGGTGATGTTTTAGCCCCTCAGACTTGGGGCCCCTCCTTAGGCAAGAGGTGCTGGGTCTAAGCCCAGATAAAACGAAACCGCTTGGTGGAGCTGGGGTGGGTAAATACAGGCCTCTGGGTCCCCCTCAGGGTCCCGTGAGCATGGCTACCAGGAGCTGAGCAGCCGGGTGGGGCGGGCACCGGCCATCTGTGTGGAGATGACAGTTGTGGCCTCAAGGGTAGAGAAAGAACTGTGGTATGGCATGTTAGAGTCCTGCCCACAGCACCTGGCACATGCTGGCCTCTTAATAAGCAGTGGCTATCATTACTCCTGCTGCTATTATTATATTACCAAACGTAACTTGAGGTGCTGGGTTCAACTGCCACCATTGCTGGCCGAGAACGGGGTGGTCAGAGCTGCTTCATTTTGGAGGTCTTGCCCCTCACCCCACAGTCCCTACGTCCTGGCCAGCAGTCAGACAGCATATGACAGCCACTGAGGCAAGGCAGAGCCTTGTCCAGGCACCAGGTAAGAGAAAGCTCAGGTGCAAGGGAGGAGAGTGAGCGGTGAGTGTGGGGATGCCATACCCCGCCACCTCTGGGTTTGCTTGGTGGGGAAGGACCTTCAAGGGCCCATCAGATTCAGGACAGACGCAGCCTACTCTGTCCCAGGCCCCACTCAGGGGAGGGCTTGGGGTTGGGCTGTCCAGAGGGAGGAGTGGGTGGTAGGAGGGATTGGGCCAGCACAGGGGCCTCTTGGGCTGCTCAGAGCTGTCCCACGGCATGTATAAAGACTCCTCAGGGTACGCTGACTGGGCGCTAAGTACAGTGCCCTCCCTGAGACCCCTGTCAGGAGCCACTGAGCTGTGAACACACACTCCAACGTGACCAAGCTCAGATACTAGTGAGGGGCCTGTGGGTGGGAGTGCAAAGCAGAGATATGGGACAGACCACAAGCACATGTGCAAGCACACAGACACATGACACATACACGCATAAAACATGTGCATCCATACATGCTGTGCATACACCTGTAGATGCACATAGACTCACATACACAGAAACACAAACGTGCTCACACATGGGAAATGTACACACACCTGCCATATGTGCACATGCACATAGTCACACACCACACACAGACATACTGGACACACATAGACACGTACGTGCATATATACAGAGATACCCACGCAGTCCACACCATACCCCAAGACCTTCTTATCAGGCTGACCTTCCTGGACCACCTACCACCTGCCTAGACCCTCAGGGCACCAGCAGGCACATCCCCATTGGGATTTCCCTCAATGTCCCCTCCTCCCACGGTGCCCAGGGGCTGCCATCTGCCCTTCCCAATGTCTTCTGTGCTGGGGCTGGGGCAGCCTGATTGTGCTGACTGCCCTTTTGCAGACCTTGGCTCTTGGGGGTCTCTGGAGCCCTCCCTCTACCAGTGGCCACCCCCTCCTGAGCGTGGGGCTCCTTCAGAGACACACTGCAACATGTGGGCTGCTCCGTGTTGACAAAAGGCTCCTACAGCCACGGCCACAGCCAGTTTCATGTTCCTGCCTTCTGCGGTAGGTGTGGGACCCAGAACACAGGCCTCTGCCCCCCCCTCTTCCTACTCCTCAAAACCAGGCCAAGGCTAGTGCAAAAGGAAAGCTTTGTCTCTTGCTAGGAACATGTGGATGATTACTCTGGACCCAGGAAGGTCCCAAGGAGTGTCTCAGTGGAGGAGGCCCTGCCAGCGGTCAGGGAGGGGAAGGCACCTGGGGAGAGCCCTCTGCTGCCCAGGAGGTGAGGTGAGGTGGGTGCCACGGGGTCAGCTCCCAGGCCAGCCAGGCAATGCTGCCTGGAGGCCCCAGCGGGAGAAATGGGAGGGCAACATTCCAGCCACGGAGATCATCAGGGATCGCCATGGCAACGGGGGTGCAATTAAGGCCCGTTTCAGCTGGGAGCAGCTGTGCACACTTTATCTGCCTTGAATAAGGAGCGGGAGAAAAAACCTGGGGAGGGAAATGGGATGGGGAGGCAGCAGAGGGAAATGGCAGTCCCTCCCAGGCCTCTTCCTGTGCTGGGAGAGAGGAGGGGAGGGAGGGGGGATGGGAGAGACAGAAACCTGGGCA
Source organism: Graphiurus murinus (assembly GCA_004027655.1). Lineage (NCBI taxonomy): Eukaryota > Metazoa > Chordata > Mammalia > Rodentia > Gliridae > Graphiurus > Graphiurus murinus. The sequence goes on from PVLC010014240.1 coordinate 39,549, forward strand.
TAGGGAGAAATCCATCGGAAAGACATTCCCACAGATTGACACAAACACAAAGAAAGAACAAACTCGAGGCACGTGGCCAGAACCCTGCCAGCCCTCTCCCCTTCCCCACACATGTATTTATTTCCAGCTGTAGCAGGGCCC